>OZ017739.1:221245042-221260042 GCA_963969285.1 Odontomyia ornata
GCAGGATGGTACAGGCATTTTATTCCAAACTTCGTCTTGGTTACGGCCCTTCTAACGGATTTGCCAAAGGGCAAACGTGCCTTCAAGTGGCCTGCTTCTGCCAAAAGTACCTTCAATAAGGTGAAGCAATTGTTGATTTCTGCTCCAGGGCTGGCTAACACCGACTTTACGAAGCACTTCGATATCCAGTGTGACGCAAGTACAGTGGGTATTGGAAGTGTTTTCTTCCAGATGGACGATGAGGGTGGAGAGCATCCAATCACATATATGTCTATGAAACTCAACGCTGTGCAACATAACTATAGCATTACAGAATTGGAATGCTTAGCTGTGGTGCAGAGCGTAAAGAGATTCAGGGCATATATTGAAGGGTTGCCCTTCACCATCATAACCGACCATGCCAGTCTTAAATGGCTGATGCAACAGTCGGACCTTTCTGGTCGATTGGCTCGCTGGAGTCTGAAATTGCAAGGATTCAACTTCCGAATTGAACACCGGGAAGGTGTACCGGATGCATTATCTTGATCTTGTTCTCAAGACGAGCGGGTGGCCTCGATCATTGCTTGCCTCTCGGAGCACAAACATATTGATGATTTGATACCTCAGTCTGCGTTTCAGGAGCCCCAGTACGAACATCTCAAGGAGCAAATCAGGAGCAACCTGACAAGTTTCAGAACTTGCACCTTGCTGATGGCCGAGTGTACATCAGTACTGGTTCTCCTGTAACGCTGACTTCGGATATTCCCCGAGCAAAATCATGGATTCCTGAGGGTCACCAACAGGCTCTTATAGTACGAGCTTATGATGATCCCCGGGGCTCTCATTGTGGAATTTGTAAGACAACGGAAGACTTACAAAGATATAATTATTGGCCTCGTTTGCGTCAAGATGTTATTCAGCAACCCCAGAGCTGTTCAACATGAAAACGAGTCAAACCTTCGAATTTCACTTTGAGACCTCGCATGGGCGCATCACGAGACTTGGTGAGACCTATGCAGTGCCTGTTTGTGGACTTCATGGGTCCATACCCCCGTTCAAAATCAGGGAACACTCAATTTTTTGTGGCCCTGGACCATTACAGCAAGTTCATATGGCTCAAGCCCATGGCTAAAGCCACTGTGGAATCAGTCATGCGATACTTGGAGCGCGAAATCCTTTTGACCTTCGGAGGTCCCAAATGGCTTCACTCAGACAATGGTATCCAGTTCGTCTCCAAGGTATTCGCTAAGCTTATGAGCGACTATGGGGTGCAGCACTGCTTCACTCCATATCATTCACCGCAAGCTAATCGACATTGAACGCCATCAGAGCCTACATAGGGCCCAATCATAGCAGGTGGGACGAGAATCTTCCGGAATCGTGTTTTGCCTTCCGCAAGGTGATTCATGAGTCCACAGGATTTTTGCCCTACTTCCTCATGTTCGGGTACCACTCTATCCAGCATGGCTCTGAGTACGCCCCCCTTAGAAGCTTGAACGCTTTTGAGGATGGAGAGGTGCAGCTAGGTGCAAAAAGTGATCATCTGCGAGCCGTACAAGACCATGTCCGAGCTAAGCTGAAAGAAGCCTATCACAAGGGAGCTCAAAGTTACAACCTTCGGGCTCGCCTCCGTGAGCTACTCCAGAGTCAGAAAGTTTTCGTACGAAATTTCACCGTGAGCAATGCAGCCGATCGTTTTGCGGCTAAATTTGCTCCACGATTTGTTCCTGCAGTGGTTCCCCGCTTACTAGGCAAGCCACTTATAAACTTGAGGATGAACCCGGTAAGCTGCTTGGGACCTTTCACGCTAAGGATATCCCTGCCGACATTCTTTGTTTGCCCGGCTGAATGAGACACTCAGGGTCTGGGTCGTCCCCACGATTGTTGGGAATTCCGGCGTACCAACTTTCTCCCATTCGCAACTTCAAATGGCCGCCGTAACGTCTCTACCTTCCTTTAGGCATACATTTTTCCCTGTTATTCATTTGATTTTATTAAAATTTTCCCTATTTTCCTATATTTTTAATAACTACATCATCACAATCCCACCCTTTTCCCTTACTTCCAATTACAACAAACTAGTAATTTAATAATAATTTAATTTTCCGATTAACAACACTCCCTACATTAACTCCCATTAACAAAATTTTGTTCTATACATTTTTCCTAACAAAACCTAATTCCTTTCTTCATACTAACTAATTCTATTCACAAGTTCCCACCAACAAATTTTATTTTTTTATACTAACGAAAATTCATTCACGTTTCCCTGCTAACAAAATTCAATCTCATACCCAGATGCATCGTTGAAGTTGCTTATTAGATGAATGGGCAACCAATAGAACATGGCTCCATTAGTAGCGTCGCGAGTTCTCGACAGGGGATCTGCTGGAACCCTGGGTTCAAGTTCCCCGAGCAGAGGGAAGCACTCTTTTTGGGGTATCGGCAAAATCAATAGTTTCCGTATATGTACATGTGACACTTTGCATCTAATCAAGCGCTTCTTGGATTATGCAAATTGCCATATATGCCAAACAATGGATATTATTGCGTTTGTCGATACGGAAAAAAAGATGTGTGGGTAGCGGAATCGAAGTGTAATGAGCTTCGATTACGTTACCCAGATGCGGCAGTGGTAATTGAAAATGAAACGGATTGCGGGATCGGATTTGCTGGAGGTGAAATGCTGGATTGGGTTCTGGAATTGGGGAGTTGGTATTTGACTGGGAGTGAGTATTGAATGGAAAGAAGAGAAATTGCTTCTAATGAAAGTGAAGTGAGTTTTTGGATCTGAGAATTTCAGCAGAAAGTTACTGAACCAATTTGTCAATGTGGGAATTGAGGAATAAGTATTGAAGTGTGTTAATTTTTAGGTTTCAAAAAAATACAGAGATCTAAATTTGAAGTGTACGTGATTAATTTTATTGTGATGGAGGAAGAAATTGGATAATTTAATTGCGAAGTTGAGTGGCGAAAATTTTGGTGTGAGGCAGGGCAAAAGGAATTACATTCGTTGTGGAATAACTTATGCTCCACGTGGAAATATGAGTGAGAGTGACGAGTTTTTAGTTTTTGTCCTCCGGGAATAAAGTTGGTGTGAGTTTGAAGTCGAACTAATTGAAGTAAAATAAAGTGCCGAGAGTGATTCTTTCCTTTAAAAAAAAAAAGAAATGCAAGAAAAAAACTGTTTTGTTGGGTTTCGAAGAGGGCCAGGTGCCGGAATTAAAGTTTTCCTTTCTGCGATTAAGCCATAATGACGAAACGGAGAGTGCGATAAGTGGCCGTTGCGTATTCTTTGATTTTTTTTATTGATTGAATTTCCATGTTAATTTAAAACTCAATTTTCAGTGGCCCCACACTTTTTTTGTCTTCGCCGAGCGCTTGGAGATCAACGAGGAAAAGAGTGAGTGTTTATTTTGTTTATTTTCCTATTTGTTAGTATAAAATCTCATCATAAAGTTCTTTTTTTCGTTGTGTTTTCCTTCATATAAAAGATTTTATTTGATTATTCTCTCTGTACGTAAAATTTTAAAGGGGTCCTTTTTTCTCGTGTTTATTGAAATTAATAATTTGCAAATTTTTTTGTGGTAGAAATTTGTTTTTTTTTGTGAATAAAACGGGCGTCATATTAAAACCACCATTTTTCATTTCTCAAGATGACCTCCCCCTTTCCCGTCCCTTTCCCTTTGTGCTAGTTATTATATGTAACGTGGCTCAGCACGAGCAGAGGGTGTCCCGTAAGACCCACGACATGACTGAGCGATAGCCGGCCTCAGTATGCCACCCCGGGCTACACACCCCTCTGCTAAAAGTTAATGTTTGCAACTGCAGTGACCTCCTTTGTGAGTGCGTAAGAGGATGAAGGCGAATCTTCCGCGCCTGATAACGGAATCGACGTAATTACCATGTCACCGGAATGGAGGTTGGGCGACGGGCTAACCCCCCGTTCCTGGAAAACCTTAAAATGTTTCGAAACCTGCAGGTGGGCCTCGGAATGGATTGGACTCAAGGCAACGAACTCAAAAACGAAAAAAGGACTATGGCAGTGGATCCTGGAATGTCAGATCACTCAATTACCCTGGCGCTGTTAAGGACCTTTAACAAACGGCCAGTCAATATCAATTAAAATTACTGGCTATCTAGGAAACGAGTTGAACTGGAAATGACATTCAAGATATGGAGATCACACACAATATTCAAAAGTGGGAAGCCTACTAAAAACGAGAATCCGGAGTGGCCTTTATTGTGGATAGGGAGCTCAAATCGCACGTTGTTGATTTCAAGGCAATAAACGAACGAATGTGTGCGATCCGTATAAAAGCGTAATTCTTCAAAAGCTGGCTGATTAATATTCACGCCCCGACCGAAGAAAAAGACGAAGGAAACGTTCTACAATCACCTGGAAAGACTGGTCGCGTCATTGCCCACAAACGACACAAAAATAATTCTAGGTGATGTCAACGCTAAGGTTAGCAATGAGCTATCTCATTGGGGAACGACTGGAGGACAAAGCCTCCACGATGAAACAAATGACAACGGCCAGCGCCTGATTGACTTTGCATCTAGCAGAAATCTAGTCACGATCAACTTGCTTCTCACATCGGCGCATTCATAAAATGACCTGGGTATCACCGGATGGCAACACACAAAACCAGATTGATCATGTTCTGATCCAACAACGTTGGGCCTCGAGCATACGTCCGTACATACCGAGGAGCCAATTGTAACTCAGATCATTACTTGATCAAATTAACCTATCAATGTTGTATGTCAAAGGCATATTCGGCGAAGACCAGCCCACAACAAAAGTTTGACATCGAAAGGCTCCAAACTGCGTCTGTGGCCGAAAATTTCACGGAGTCCCTCGACAACCAGCTGGCTCCCATCTTATCGGACGCATCGTTAAATACGAGCAACGAGCTCTGGATGGAAGTGAAAGCAGCCATTAGGACCGTGGCAGAACAGACGATCGGTCATCAACCACGGCGCAAGAGGAATGATTGGTTCGATGATGAGTGCCTGAATGCGTTAGATAAAAAGAATCAAGCATACAAAGAATACGTAGGTAAGAAAACCAGGACGAAGAGAGAACACTATGAAAATCTCAGAAGAGTAGCGAATAAGATAATTAGGATTAAGGAAACAAAATACTATGACGACCAATTCAGAAGTAAAGATGTAAGATTAGCGGGCAACAACACAAAACAAGCATACAAAGTAGTGAACAGCCTGAAACGTGGTTATCAGCCCAAAACCACGCTCCTTAACTCTCCATACAACTCTAGAGCATCGGAGTCTATAGATGTCTGCAGAGAGCGTCTATTGGCCCCACCAACTCTGGATGTAGGGCATCGATGATATTCCAGTGGAGCTCATCAAATATGGTGGGAGTAGTGTTCATCAAGCTATACACAAAGTCATCCAGTACATTTGGCAGCAAGAAAATATCCCGAAAGAGTGGAACCAATCAATTATATTTCTTATCCACAAAAACAGTGACAAGCTACTGTGCGAAAATTATATGTAGAGGCATATCACTACTTTGTATGGCGTACTAAATTTTTGCAAAGATCTTAGAAAATAAAATCGGATTATACCCCAACAGTATTATTGAGGAATATCAAGGTGGATTTAAGCAGGCAGATCGACAATAGACCAATTGTTCACAGTCAAACAGGTACTGGAAAAAAGCTGGGAATTCAGCATAGACGTTCACTAAATTTTCGTTGAATTTTAGCAAGCATACGACAATATTGATCGTAACGTAGTGCACCAAATGATGCTTCGCTTTGGCATCCCAGCCAAATTAGTCCATCTTACCAAAGTAACAATGACGTCGACGACCTCCCAAGTCCGCACCAATAACCAACTCATGGATATCTTCGACACAAACATCAGACTAAAGCATGGAGATGGGCTGGCCCCATTGCTACTCAATTTGGCTCTGGAGCACGTCATAAGGAAGCTGCCTATCAATACGTAAGTTACATTAGTATTCAAGTCAAGCCAGGTAGTAACCCTATGCGGACGAAATAAACATTTTGTCACGGTCGTTAACAACTGCCAAAGAACTCTTCCTGAAACTCGACAACGAAGCCAGGCTAGTAGGGCTACAAAGGAATGAAAATAAAATAAAGCTCATGAAGCAGTCGAGAAAAAATACCTCAAGTACGCAAAACATCACACTTGGCGAATAAAGTATCGAAGATGTTAGCGAATTTGTGTATTTAGGTGCCGAAATAACGAAAACGGGCAATGAAAGAGACGAAATATGCCGAAGAATACAGCTCGCAAATAAAATATTTTATTCTGTTCTGACGGTCTTGAAGACCAGCTACATACACAGAAGAACAAAGCTCCAAGTATACAAATCTGTGATAAGACCTGTGTTATGCTATGGGTGTGAAACATGGACCCTAACCCAAGCATCCGCAAATATATTGAACGCCTTTGAGTGACGGGTCTTGAGGCGAATAATTGAAGTGAAGCTAGACGGGGACCAATAGCGAATTGGATACAACCATGAGCTGTATGAAATTTTTGACGAACCGGAGGTCTCAACGATCGTAACACTGCGGAAGCTGCAATGAGCTAGCCACATGAATCGTATGGACGAACAACGGATACACAAAAAGGTAAGGACACGATCGACGAAGACAATTCATCGCTGCTTGGATTTCGGAATTGTAGGACGTAATCAATGGACCGAGACAGTTGGAGGCGCTGTTTGCAGGAATCGAAGGCCCGAGAGGGTCTGTGGTGCTGAGAAGAAGAAGATGAAACCAATGGATAACAGCTGCTATATGTAAACTAGTAATGAAAAGAACGCTAGTCGTGAAGAGGATTCAATTTTTAATATATTTATTGACTGCAGGGCGTTTGAGCACACAAGTCAACTGCGCAAGCTACCAAAAAAATTTGTGAATTACGTCAAAGGACTACAGAAAGAGTTTCTAGCACGCTTCGAAGAATACAAAATTGAACGCGATTTTGGCAGTAAGTTGGTTGATATTCTTCGAAGATTATCACCATAATATTGCTGCAAAGCTAATGTAAGGAAATTCGTTGTTAAAGTATTTATATTGGTGCGCTTAAAATATATTTTAAAATATAAAAAAATGATTTGGAATGCAGAAACTCTAATGTTATTTTAACTTTACGATGCAATGATTACATTTATACCTCTAGACATCAAACACTGTGAATCTCAAATGCTCCTCACGAAAGTTAATATTTAAAAATACTCAAAGCTAACCCTTATGGCAACTGATGAAGTAGGTGTAGATATCATAATTACATAAACAATGTATATTACAATATATTTTCTCACTCCATTAGAATATTTTTTAAGTGAATAATAACTGACGAACCCCTTGATATCTTTTGAAAAGTAAAGATTTTTAAGGTAGAATTTTAAATCAGAAATAATTAACAACCCTCGTTGACACCTTTTTTTATTTTCTGGTATAGGTGAGCCAAAATAAAGGGTTACAGTAGATTAACATCCTATTTAGAAACTTGGTCGTCACCACAACGAAGCATAAACCATTTTAAAAGACGGTGGAAGGTTGAACACTAGAGTGCTGCTTATTTTGTTTGCTTATTTTGTTGAATGGGATTAGATTTATTAGGAATAATGGTGACTTATTTTTATTAGTTTTTAGCTAAGAGACTACATTGTCTTATTGAGTAGATTTAAGTATTCAGAAGTCTGTAGGTTTAAGTGCTAGCTCTTTATTAAAAATAACGGGGAAGGCTAAATGACATGTATTAGAATCACATTGTCAGAAGAAGTGCAAATTCGTGTGTGTACTATTGGAAAAAGCATGTACCTTTAAAGTATTGAATGACAATGTTGAAATTTTGTTATTTTCTTCTTACGAAAGTTTTTTCCTTATTTTCTACAGAAAAAACCATACGTCATATATACCTACAATGATAAAACTTATTATTAAGTTCAATTTTTTATTTATAATAGTAATGTTTTACATAACTCTAAGTAAATTATTAATCAATCAGTTCTTATTTCCTATTAACAAATTTTACGTAATAAATGCTTACAATGATAAAAATTATTACTAAGCTCAGTTTTCTATTTATAATAATTATATTTTACTGAATGATTAAGAATTATATTTTAATGAACGATTAATCTACTATAATCATTTAACTATACATCAAAGAGAATAATTATAAAATTATTTAAGAAACAATCGAATTCTATTTAGTTATTCATTCAAATCTCTTTTTATCTATCTGGTTGTATTTTCTCTACTGACGGAGATCAAATGATTCATAGTTTTCCTGTCAAGGATAACTTGAAATACTTGACAAACAAACATACTATCGCGTGTTATGGTTCACGGCCAATAATTTTAATGTTCCGGGAAAGTGAAAACGCAATATCTTTTAAATTAAGTTAAAAGAGTTTATTTACTGAAAATGCACAATTATTAATTTATAACTATTTCACCAAATTCTTTTTTTTTTTCATTTTGTCTATCAATTTTTATCACTACTGTCTTCCACTTCACAATCACTCAACCAATATCGCCTTTACCTCGCGCTCCACTGTATCGCAGTTTTTACTATCGCGGTTGTAATCAATCCCCCCACTCATTCAGCCCGCCTTTATATAGGGTCTCTAGTCATTCAATCCATTTCTCGTACATTGCCGAACTAACTGGAATATTCGAGCTGCTTAATGAATGGAGCAGTGATGTCACTTTCAGATGTTGATCATGCTTGGTGGGTTTTCGAGTACGTTCGTTTTGTTGATCATGATCTTCTTAATGGTTGTGAAAACATTTGCGAATGTAGCTCGCAGAATTCTTTGCACATGTAACACTGCCCCAACCTCAGTTCTTTTTGCCCCGAAAAGATGTGTCGCCAGTTGTAGTCAAGTCTCCCTGGGTGTAATATTGGGCCAGGCGATCCAGGTGCACAATTTTCATTTTGGCTCTCGGCTTACGGTGTTCCTGTATGCTGTATACGACGTCGTTGATTCGCTTTGTAACTCGGTATGGTCCCTCCCAATTATGCTGCAACTTTGGAGACCTACCCTTTCGCCGTTGTGGGTTATATAGCCACACCAAGTCATCTTGCTGGAGATCATACCTGGCTCACTTGCGTACTCCGAGATCGTTTGGGGTTTCTCCGGGCGTGTTCCGAACTTTATTTCAGCTGGCAGACGAATAGTCTTTCCAAAAATGACTTTGGCTGGGGCTTGGCCCGTCGATGCATGCTCGGCAGCTCTGTACGCCATCAAAAATAGTGGGATATGTCGGTCCCAGTCCCTTTGGTTCTCGTCAACCATTTTGGCCAGATCTTTATTGAGAGTGCTGTTGAAACGTTCGACCATTCCATTGGATTGGGGATGCAGTGGTGTTGTCCTCGTTTCCTGTATTCCCAGCAGCTCGCACATTTCACCAAAAACTATTGACTCAAATTTTCGGCCTTGATCTGAATGTAGTTCACAAGGTACGCCGTACCTACTGACCCAATTTAACACTAGCTGTTCGGCTACAGTAGTTGCTTCCTGGTTGGGAATGGGGTAGACCTCGGGCCACTTGCTGAAATAATTGGCCACAACCAGCGTGTATCGATTACCCCATTTGGATTCAGGAAAGGGTCTAACGATGTCAACAGCAATCCTTTCAAACGGTACCCCCACGTTATAGGTTTGCATTTGTACTCTCAGCCGTCGCTTTGGACCTTTGACGGAAGCGCAAATGGTGCATCGACGGTACCAGTCCTCTACGTCTCCTCGAGCGTGAAGCCAGTGAAACTTTTCCCGCGATTTCGCTAAGGTCTTGGTAACACCAAGGTGGCCTCTCGAGGTTCCTTCGTTCATTTCCTTAACCACATCGTGGATTCAGCTTTTGGAAAGTATAGTTTGCATCCTATAGGAGCTGCCATCCACCGTTTTCCATTTCCGCTTGAGTACACCACCCTCCACCTGAAGGGAGTTCCATTGTGCCCAATAACTTTTCAGGGTTGTGCCATGCATCCAAATGTCCTTCCATTCAGGTTGCCCAGTTGTCTCCTTCCATACGAGCAATGGTCCGATCTCTTCATTGGCTAACTGGGCATTTCGAATCCCCTCCGATGACCAACCTTCATTGAATTTGGCCGTTATCAATCGCAGATCAACGGACGGTTCCTTTTCCTCAATCCGTCGGCAATGCTTGCAGTTAGCTGGACACGGACGGCGGGATAGGGCGTCAGCATTTCCACGAACTCCGCACTTTCGATGAACAATTTCGTAGTCGTATGAATGCAATCTTTCGATCCATCTCGCAACTTGTCCCTTGGGGTTTTCGTAGTTGCGCAGCCATCTCAGCGATGCATGGTCCATTCGAAGAACAAATTTCTGTCCATATAGGTACTTGTGGAACTGCTTGGTGGCCTCTATTATAGCCAATAGCTCCTTCCTGGTCACGCAGTAGTTCCTCTCACTTTTTGAGAGAACTCGACTGTAATACGAGAGGAATCTTTCTTCGTCATCGATCTGCTGGGAGAGTACAGCTCCAATACCACCGTTGCTCGCATCCGTGTCAACCACAAACATTTTTCCGGGCTTCAGATATGCCAGCACGGGTGATTCACATAGCTTCTCCTCCAAGGTCTCAAAGGCTGTCTGGCATTGTTCATTCCTGACATACGGACGATTTTTTTCGGTTAGCTGATGGAGACACTTAGCTATTTCGGCAAAGTCTTTGACGAATCTTCGATAGTAGGTTGCCAGACCCAGAAAACTTCGTAGTTGGCGCTTGTTGTTTGGTGTTGGCCAGCTTTCCACGGCTTCAATTTTCTCAGGGTCTGTTTTGACCCCTTTTGCTGATACGACGTGTCCCAGGTATTTTACTTTAGCCACGCAAAGGGTACACTTGTTGGGACTAAGTTTCAAATTCGCCAGTTGCAATCGAGAGAAAACCTCTTCTAAGTTTCGCACATGCTCTTCGAACGTTCTTCCGATAACGATGATGTCATCTAGGTACACCAAGCAGGTCTTTCAGGTCAGACCTCGTAGCACGTATTCCATCAGGCATTTGAAAGTCACTGGAGCATTGCAAAGCCCAAATGGCATAACACAAATGAAAATGCGGTCTTCTCTCGGTCCTTGTTGTCGATTTCTACCTGCCAGTAGCCACTGTTGAGATCGTGTGTAGAAAATCATTTTGCATCGGCTAAAGTGTCCATGATGTCATCGATGCGTGGGAGCGGGTAACTGTCTCTCTTAGTGACATCGTTAAGCTGCCTATAGTCGACACAAAAACGAGTGCTACCATCCTTTTTCTTTACTAGAACTACTGGTGTGGCCCATGGACTGGCAGAACGCTCGATAACGCCTTGTTTTTCCATGTTCGAGATCAGTGCGCGCACTTCTCCTTGTTTGGCTATAGGAAGACGTCTTGGTGCTTGTCGAATTGGCTTGGCTCCCTGTGAGTTACCATACTCGTTCGGCCTTGGTCATCCGGGCTTGTTGAGAAGGTGTCACTGTACTTGTTGACCAGATCTGAGGCTCGCTTGAATAGCTGCACCGGCAACTTGACCTGCTTCAAAATTGCAGACGTGGATTCCCGGGCTTTGTCTGCGTCTTGCCTCCTTTTCCAATTATGGTCGTGAGTGGATTCCAAAGAGGTGATGGTGGAAACAGGCTGGCAGCCGCTAATGACTTCTCCCGCTTTGATGCTTGTGGTTGAGTCTGCAATATCAGGGACTCTAACCGGCACGTATCCGTTCCTTATAGATCTTACAAGGCTTCGTCCTACAATCAAACTGTGCAATGCGGACGTCTTCGTTGGCTCTATCAGATAAGATCAGTGGTTTCCAGAATCACCATCAAAGTTGGCACATACAATGCTTCCGGAAGAATTTGGTACATCAGTGTCGGTCCATTCCACTACATTCATCTTGGGAATTTGGACGCTGGGGTCCTCCATCAATACTTCGACATTCTGCCATTTCAATACCCATTTGCCCAAATCCAACGTGATTCCGTGTGGTCGCAGAAAATCCATTCCGAGAATGCAGTCATCCATAATGTTCGCGACCAGAAAATTATGTCGGAACGAAAGGTCTCCCAACTATATCTGGAGGTTGGCCTCTCCATGAACACGTGCAGTTTTTCCCATTGCTGTCCATAGTGAGAAAATCCTGCCCTTGTAAAGCAGTTGTTGCCTCACATGGTCTGGTCGGGTAATCAATCGGGTTGTGCAAGTGTCGATTGTTTTGGTGCAATGTTCGCCGTCAACTTGACCCGGAAGTAATAAGTCCGCTTCTCCACGATGTAGTCTTAACACGGTGATGGTGGTGCTGGGGACGTCGATCCTCCTAGCCAGCTTCTGCCCCACGAAATTGGCTCTTACATGTTTCCCGACCCCTCAGTTTGAAGGGCTTCCATTCTGGGCTCCTGACTCGGTCTAGCTCTTCTCCTAGCTGCACACCCTGGACAATAGCTCGGTTTTCTTCGCTTCTTGCAGTCTCTTTGCAGGTGCCCCCTCTCTCCGCAATTCCAGCATCTAGGCGCACCATTTACATGCGGCTCTCGCTTAATTTTGACGCGCTCACACCTGCACTCATCTGTCATTACCTCGCGAACCCGGGCAGTGGTACGGCTCAAATGAATGAATGCTTCTGTTGCTGCGTCATCTCGATGTTCTGGGCCATAAGCTGGGTAAGCCAAAAAGGCCAGTCGCTCAATGTCTTGGGCTAGTTGCTGTAAGGTTTCACTGGACTTCTGCATCCGATGCCGTAGCTGCGACCGATAAATCTGCTTTAGATGATTGTCTCCATAACGCATGTCGAGTGCATTCATTATAGCAGCCGGGTTTGAGTGCAACTCAACGGGGATCGTCTGCAAAAGCTCGGCAGCTGGGCCTCTTAGAGCAAGCATTAGTGCAGTTGCTCATTCCTGCTCATTCCACGGATTTACCCTAGTGGCAGCTTAAAACTGGGTTTTGTAAATACTCCAGACCGTTTGCCCGTCGAATATTGGTGCTTTCACATTTCTGGATGAGTTTTGCGCTGCAGTTGCAATTGGGGCTGGTGAGGTTGTAACTGCTGCCTTCGCTGCTTCCAATTCCATTTTCATTATCTCAATCTCATGGTGCATTCTCTCCTCAACCTGATAAACCTTTTCCTCGACGCATTTAATTTGTTTGGTCAGACTGCCGAGCTCCGCTTTTATTGCGGTTGACTGTTTTTCCAAATCCGCATACATTTCGATCGCTTGTTGGTTCAGCTTCGCTGATTGTTCATTTAGCTTCGCAGTTAAACTGGATGACTGTTCATTTAGCTTCGCAATTAAACTGGATGACTGCTGTCACTGCTCTTGCTGCATCAGCATCAACGTTTGCATCAACGCATTTTCTGGGTCCTTTGATTTTGGTGTTTCTGCTTCTCCGCCTTTTGTGCCTTTTTCGCATTGGAGGGCTCACCCGAATCCATATACCCGCCTTCTGACTCGATCCCGTCACGCAAGCGCGCAATCAGTATGGCCTTTGTACCTTGTGAAGCCAGATTTCGCTTTTCCAACTCCTCCTTAAGCTCCGATATGGTCAATTAATCAATTTTTAGATTTAAGTTTCCTGGCATTTTTATTTTTGCAGCTATTTACCACCAGTTTCCACGTTAAATTACACTATTGTGGACTTTAAAAATGTTTAAAATTTTCCACTTTCGAAGTTTTTTTTCTCACTTCTCGACGCCATTGTCGCGCGTCATACTTCGCGGCCAATAATTTTAATGTTCCGGGAAAGTGAAAACGCAATATCTTTTAAATTAAATTGAAAGAGTTTATTTACTAAAAATGCACAATTATTAATTTTTAACTATTTCACCATATTCTTATTTTTAAACTTTGTCTATCAATTTTTATTACTACTGTCTATCACTTCACACTCACTCATTCAATATCGCCTTTACCTCACGCTCCACTCTATCGCAGTTTTTACTATCGCGGTTGTAATGAATCCCCCCATTCATTCAGCTTGCCTTTATATAGGGTCTCTAGTCATTCAATCCATTTCTCGTACATTGCCGAACTAACTGGAATATTCGAGCTGCTTAATGAATGGAGCAGTGATGTCACTTTCATATTTTGATCATGATTGGTGGGTTTTCGAGTACGTTCGTTTTGTTGATTATGATCTTCTTAATGGTTGTGGAAACATTTGCGAATGTAGCTCACAGAATTCTTTGTACATGTAACAATATATTATGAATCTTAGAATACAATGTACAAAATTAAAGTGTACGCTACATAATTGTCATTTAATTTTGTACTTCATATATTAAAGTTTACAATAAATATTTGTTTGGAAAAATGTTTCATGTTATGCTTGATAGAAAAAATTCAAAAACGTTACCATTGTAGTGCTCTCTAGTAGCCACTAAGGGTTTAGTGTAAATAGGCGTTTTTTCCATGGTATATACACGGATATGCGCGATCTCCAACAGCGTGTAATTATGTAGTAGGGATAAATACTTACTTTTCATTTTATTTTGGGTTCATGATGACAATGTTATATATATATATATATATATATATATATATATATATATATATATATATATATATATATATATATATATATATATGTATATACCTTTGCGTTAATAATTGTTATTGTTCGGTATTGCAATTTATATTGATCAACTTACAAGCCAAAGTAACATATTTTTGGGCTTGAAAGTCACGTTTAAATTTGCTTTTTATAAATTTGTGGAGGCAGAAAAACGATTTTCTCGTTGCCTTAAAAAATATTTACTTTCAGGTCAGCGTATTGGCCTATTCCCATGACTTTTATCAGAGCCAAGGTAACTTATTCGTATTGTTCAATTTGATATAGCATGCAGAGTACTGGTCAATTATTAGTACAAATTTTACTTACTGCAGCATAATTCGTGTGTACGAGTATTGTCCTGTTAGATCTGTTCGTCTTTTGTATTTTCCCTTTTATTTTCTTGTCCATTGATAATTTTCTTTTATTCTATTGGAGAGAGCTTGATAATGTA
>OZ017739.1:221265042-221300042 GCA_963969285.1 Odontomyia ornata
ATGTCTTTCTGTAGGAAATAAGTATATAAGTTGGTTTTTGCTTATTTATTAAACTTTATAAAAAAATACATGATCAAGATTAAAAAAGAAAAAAATTTTCATATTCACTCCCTTGGTAGTAATAGTAGCCGTTTTTATTATTTTTAATAATTATGTTTAAGCATACAAACGATCGTACTTTGTCAAATATCATCCGAAACTTAGCTACAATAGTATTTTTGTTTATGCTTATTTTTTCTTTTTATAATTTGCTACGATTGAATAAATATTTTTCACTGACCTTCTTTGCGCCGCTTGTTTTACCTTAATAAAATGAATTTGTTTTTATATGCAAATAGAATCATTTTATTGAATATATGCAAAATAAATAGAAAAAAAGTATGGAAGTAAAAATTGAAAGTTAATAGTAATTAGTGTAAGCTATGGCTTAAATCATTCATTGCATCACTAGTTTCATATATATAATCTTTTTGCATGAGTAATTCATACATAAGTTTTCATTTTATGTTTTCCGTCATCTTTTCCAATGTTGTGCTGTTGAAAATTGAACATTTCCATTATATCCACTATTTCCTTGCTATGATTGATAAATTTGTTCTGTTTTTCTAAATCTATTAAATTATTTAAATACCCTATGTCGTAAATGTCTTTCTGTAGGAAATAAGTATATAAGTTGGTTTTTGCTTATTTATTAAACTTTATAAAAAATACATGATCAAGATTAAAAAAGAAAAAAATTTTCATATTCACTCCCTTGGTAGTAATAGTAGCCGTTTTTATTATTTTTAATAATTATGTTTAAGCATACAAACGATCGTACTTTGTCAAATATCATCCGAAACTTAGCTACAATAGTATTTTTGTTTATGCTTATTTGTTCTTTTTATAATTTGCTACGATTGAATAAATATTTTTCACTGACCTTCTTTGCGCCGCTTGTTTTACCTTAATAAAATGAATTTGTTTTTATATGCAAATAGAATCATTTTATTGAATATATGCAAAATAAATAGAAAAAAAGTATGGAAGTAAAAATTGAAAGTTAATAGTAATTAGTGTAAGCTATGGCTTAAATCATTCATTGCATCACTAGTTTCATATATGTATCTTTGGTGGAACATAATTTATATTCACGATATTGCGTAGTGAAATGAGTATGAGTACCTTAGATAGGAAACTTAATTCGATTTATTGTTGGCCAAAGCTTAATTTTATTTATTGTTAGTAAAAATCAGAACGAAACAAAGCTGTGGTTTTTCATTATAAAAAAATATATATATATAGTTTTTCGTATCTAGATTAATAGAGAGAAAATGGAATAACATAAATTTCGATGTAAAGCTACTCGACTGATTAGATTTTAGTGCTACTGCTAGTTTCACTTGTTCATTGCTTTTATTATTGATTGTACTAAATTTTTATACAAGGTATCGAGTCAAACAATACATGTCCATTTACCGATTACACTACCAACATACTTAACACACCCTCAACCTCTTGATTGTTCTTCTCTATCGTTTAAATTTTGCTTAACGAAACATATGAACCTTTCCTTTGGTGTTAGGGTGGTGAATGCTATTTATGCACAGAGTGTGGGACTCCCGTGCGCGACTGGACTACCCACTAAACGACTCCCCTGTCAACCTGAGAACCCAGCCTGGAATCGTTTGACACATTACTTCGGGCCAGGTCTCGTTATGTTACGCCGTGGGGCGCCTTCAAGCTGGGGAGTCCCTTTCCTAGCGGGAGGGGAGAGGGGAAGAGGAAATGCCAGAAGAGCGATCCCCCAGCACCCCCGGCTGCTGTGAGTCCGTTCTATATTTTAGGACTGCCCGAGCATAATGTGCCACCTGGTTCCATTTGTCAACCGATTCGAGCATCACCACAACTATATTATCCGGGGTGAGCTCTCCCGTCTCTCTGTAGAGTTCCCTTTGCAGCCTGACCCATTTTGTGCACGCAAAAAATGTGTGACAGGCATTGTCCTCCTCTCCTGCGCAAAACCGACAATTGGGAGACCGTGACTTACCGATCTTGTGCAGGTAAGACTGAAAATACCCATGCTCGCACAAAAGCTGGGTCAGATAGAAGTCAGTCTCACCATGCCTTCGATTTAGCCTCGGTCTCGCATCCTCGTTTCGGCGTAGGTAAATAGTGCGGCGCTCTCTAGCAAGGAGGGCGACAGGTATCACGCCTGCAATCACTCTCACGGCCGAGTCAGAGACTGTTGGATACGAAGATGCAATTCTCAGTGCTCCTCTTCTCTGTACCTGTGCCAAACGTTTTCGGTATACCTCTTTGCTGAGAGCGTCGCCCCATACCTCTGCTCCATACAGTAGCACTGACCCTACAGCACTCATCAAGAGGCGTCTTCTTGTTGGGCTGGGTCCCCCTACGTTGGCCATAAGTCGACTCAGGACCGATATTCCCGAAGCAGCCTTCTCAGCCGTTGCCCTGATTTGCTCAGAGAAACTCATCTTCGAGTCGATCAGTAGCCCCAGGTACTTCACCGCTGGCTTCGATTCGATTTGTATATCTCCAATACTGATCATCCTTACTCTAGGGATTCTTTTTTTTTGTTAAGATGACCAATTGGGTTTTCTCCTGTGCTAAACTGAGCGCGCGAGCAGTCATTCAGTCCCTTACTCGGCGCATTAGCATACCTAGCCTATGTTGCGCTTGTTCAACGGTGCGTCCAGTGATCAGAGCCGCAACATCATCCGCATAGCCGACCAAGCGCGACTCATCTGGCATCTCAAGTCTCAGTAGCCCGTCGTAAGACACGTTCCACAGGTCCGGACCAAGGATAGATCCCTGGGCAACACCCGATGTAATTTTCATCCTTCTTTGGCCCTGTGTCGTGTCGTAGAGCAGGCTTCGGTCCTTTCGGTAGTTCCTCAAAAGCCGCATTAGATATTCTGGAACTTGAAAAGAGTTTTCCAGCGTGTCCAGAATATCCACCCATCTAGCGGAGTTGAAGGCACTCCTGACGTCGAGTGTCACCAACAGGACGATCCGTCGCTTGGTGCGATTATATGCCTCTGCCTTTTGGACCGCGTTCACCACCTCTGCAGTAGCATCAATGGTAGAACGTCCTGCTCTAAAGCCGTACTGCCGAGGAGATAGGTGCCCAGCAGCACGAATCGAGTCAGTAAGTCTTCCCTTGATGAGTTTCTCTAGCACTTTCCCAGCCGTGTCTAGCATGCATAACGGGCGGTATGCAGACGGCGATTCGGGATTTCCCTTCCCCTTGCTGATCAGCACGAGCCTCGCCACCTTCCATCGTATCGGGAAAACTCCGTCCCGTAGGCAGGCTTTGAATGTGCTGAGCAGCAAGTCAGGACAATGGTGATAGACGAGCTGCAACACCTCAGCTGGAACACCATCTGGACCTGGAGCCTTCCTCGCTTTCAAGGAGAGGACTGCCTCATCCAGTTCCAGCTGTGTGAAGAGTGGGCACTCTACTGCTGTTTCACCATGGACAGCGTCAACATGGACGGGGTGGGCGGGGAAGAGTCCCCGCACTATCGCGTCCATCTTTTCCGCGTCATGTACTCGTATACAAGGCTTCCGTAGGGCTCCAAGTTTCCCCATGACCAGCTTGTAGCCAAGGCCCCACGGATCCTTGTTCACATTGTCCACTAGGTCTTGCCAGCAGCGAGCCTTGCTACTGTTGATCAGTTTGCGAAGGCATTTCCTGGCCGACTTATATGCTGCCACCTGGTTGCGTGCCTCGTCACGGTTCCACGCCCGTTGAGCCTCACGCCGAAGCTTGTGACACTCCTTCCGCTTTTCAGCGATTTCAGTAGACCACCAGTACACTGGGGGCTTGCCATGCCGGGGTCTTCGACAGGGCATAGAAGCACAGCAAGCATTCGTAATGATGCTCATAGTAGAGTTCACCACGTCTTGAGCTGCCAGTTCTTCCGTCCATTCCGAAGCTCCCTGCAGCGGCTCACCTGCTGTGAGAACCCTGACGAACCTCTCGACGTCCATTCTTCCAATGTTCCATCCAGTTGTAGAAGGCCGAGAGCACGGACATCAGGAGACAGCATCACTTATCTCAAGCAGAATGCACTGGTGATCACTGGCTGAGTAGTCCTCTAATACTTTTCAGTTGTTTATCCTGCGTACTAAGGACTCCGAGGCGAATGTCACGTCCGGTATGGTTCCCTCACAGCCAATACGGCAGAAAGTCGGCATGTTTCCAGAGTTTAGTACAACGAGGGCTGTCCTGGCCGCCATTTCCAGGATTCGTTTTCTCCGTCTGAGGCATGCCCCATTCGATTGCTTTAGCATTGGATTCGCCCCCAACGAGCACCCTACCCTCTGCGTTCGAGACAGCGCCTTCTAAAGCATTAAGCTTGGCTTGGATAGATGATATTGACTCGTTAGGCGTTAGGTACACACTAAAGAAGGTGATCCCTGAGCACGGAACCCACACGAAACCATGCCCCCGTCCACAACTCTCCGCTTGAAAGTCACTGTTCCGAACCCAGATGGCGGCAGTACCAGCAGCAAGAAGTCGGCTTTCATGTCCCTCGCAAACTGCTCAAGCAGATTTTGGGTGGTTGAACTGCGGTGTAGGTTTAGCTGCAGGATGCGGGTCATCGAAGCTCTGATTTTGCCTTGTCTAGGGCTTCCTGGAACACCCGGCATTTTCCTGATCCCATGACGTGTCCAAAATCAAGTTTTGGATCAGCATCCTTGCAAAGAATACAGTGTGCCTCCTTCGTACACTCTTTTCTTTTATGTCCCATTTCACCGCATTTGTAACATAGGGAACTCCTATCGGGTCCTTTGCATACTTGTGTGGTGTGACCATAACCAAGGCATTTGAAACATTGAAGAGCAGTTGCTCTTCGCCGTATCCTAAAGACAACCCACCCAATTCGTACTTTGCCCTTGTTCAGGAATTGTTCGGCATCCTTTTCGGTCAAGTCAACTATGGCCATGCGTTGTCCCCTGTTGTTTTCTGGTGTCAGTCTCGCTTTGATCTTTCCCACGCTAGGGAACTCCTTTTTGATGGACTCTTCTACCTCGGCCAGATCCGTCTCGCAATCTATGTCTCGTATTTCGAGCGTTGTCATCGGCTCGAGCGGGGGTATAGTTGCGCTTTTGCCAAGGACTTTCTTTACTGCGTCTCAAAATGCATCTTTATTGCCGGCCTCTGCTCCGAATTCGACCAGTATGTGGCCCGACCGCGTTGTTCGTACTACTTTAATGGTAGTATTGGTGTCTTCAGGCCTTACGTTTCCCCTGATGTCCCGCAGCACCTCCGCGTAGGATCGGCCATCTTGGGGCTTTACAAGCAGTGCCTGCTGCCGGGGTATTCGTCGGGGCTTCTGCCTCTCCTGTTTTGCATCAGGTCCTTTTTGTAATTGGGCGTCCGTACGAACTTTACTTTCTGACTTTTTTTGAAGGATTTTCTTTGCAGCTTTCTTCGCTCCTTTTGTAAGCACTGTCTGGAACCCCCGATCTAGTGCTCCACGCCCTTCAAGTGCCTCTTCATTCCTTCTTTTATCCCGATCTCCTTCGATTGGGCTAGACGCCATTCTTTTATTGACGTTTAATGGTTGAGCTATCTGCGTGTCGCCTTTAGATTTTGCCCCAAGTGCCTCTTTAGCCTTCTCTTCGTCTTCGGCCCTTAACCAGCTTCTCCGATAGTGCCCTATGCGATCTAGTAGCTCCTCTAGTTCAAGGAGCCCTTCCTTTGCTGCTTTGCTGATTTTTGGAGAGTCGCATGCAGCTTGTATTCTTCTCAGAACATCTCCCGCTTTTCAGAGTAGTCTTTCTTCTTCATATCGCTGGGCCGCAATTGTACCTTGCAACCATCCTTGGGAGAGGTTATCGCCTTCCGTTTCCGAGTGCAGTACTTCCGCCACATTTTCAACTTTGGCGGTGCATTCACGCGGTGTCTGGTCACTCGTTGCTTTCAGTGCCGTAATCTCCTCGTTGGCTTCTGGGTTTTTCGTTTCAATGTCGGGATTTGCGACCCTTGCATCGTTCACTTCGGTAACGATCGCAGCAGTGACAATCGAATTTTCGGTGCTCTTTATGTTAGCTCCCACCGCTCGAACACCTGAAGTGTCCTGAAGAGTTTCCCGTTTCTCCTTAATAGGACGCTTGGGCGTTCACATCATTTTTTTGCTGCGCCCGAACGCTGCAGGAATCTCAGTCTGTATTCTCCATTTTTCGTCCGTCTTCACTTCAAACATGTGAACGTTAGAACATTTCAATTGGAGGAAGAAAATAAAGTGAATTGTTAAGCTAATCAGGCTTTCCTTTCCAGCCTGCCCTTCTTTTTCAGCGGGAGTGAGAACGAACGGCAAGTATTCCGTGAAGACGGTAGGGCTCTAGAAATCCGCGGGTGGGCGGTCTTTCATCGCGTGTGGTATGCGGTACGTGGTACCTTCATTTGCTTTGCATTTAACTTAGAGTAGAGTTCTTCGGGGTTGAATTGACGTAGTATATTTTTCGGTACCACGTTGGTGAAATTCGGGAACGTGAAACTGAACCTAGCTTTTTTGTTGTTGACTGGAAGAATGAAGGAAACACGGAATAACGTAGAGATAGGTCTCGTTCCCGTATGTTTGAATATTTGACGCGTTTGAAACGGGCACTTAATGGTGTTTGAAACACGTAATTGAGCGCAATCCATTTTAAAGGCCTGTGACCGAAATCCTCTCCAAACTAGCTGGCGGACAAACAGCCACCGCGAAATGAATTACGGGTGTATGGACTGGTTGACCGGTTGGTACCAATTGTTGGCACGACTCAGACTTCACGCCTAGAACCGATGAGAGGTCGGTTCCGATTTCGTTCGAGTGGACGTAGACGAAAATCATTACAAATGGCGCCCAACGTGGGGCCGAAACATCCTAAGGGGGTAAAAAATTCGCGTCTTCTGACGAGTTGGTCCTTTACGGAGGATGTAAGGTACCTTGGTACTCGAGCCCCACAGGCAGGAGCAGTGGAGTTGTGTTACGCACACTTGCAGTCGCTTCACGTGAGTTGTAGCTTCCGCTCTCTTTTGTTTGATTTTTTTCGCGACAGAATCCTTCCGATGTGTTGTCCCAGGTTGACACCTGTAAGGACCTTCTATTTTCTTGATGGAACTTGCAGCCAGATGGGATTCTCCTATCGGCCTGGACTCTCAAGAAAATAGAAGGCTGCCTTGCCTTTATATCGCGGAAGGATTCTACTCATCTTTTTATGCGTGAAAGACGAGTGATTTCGGTTCGACTTTCGGTGGTGTATGCTAGAGTTGCGAAGTTTGGAATGCTTCCACGTCTCGGAATTTTTGACCGCGTACAAAGCTTGTTACGGTAACGCTACCACTTGTCCCGCCGAGTCAATTAACGTAGTTTAGAGATGGTTATGTAATGTATGTGGATTTGGGGATAAATTTGTGAATCGGCCGGAAGCACCCTTTTCTCGGCAGACTACCATTCGCTCTCATTTCCCTATAAAGGAGTCGGCGCTGCTGGAAAGGAAAGTGTTTAACAAATAAATTATTTTTATATATAGGAACGCTAGCTCGCCACTATCGGCCACTTAATTAGATTAACGCAATTTTTCTTATATTTAGGAACTATTTATCGATACATACACCTGCACGTCATCCTTGACCAACCGAGACTGAACCCAGCATGGCAACAAAATGGACTCTGGAGAAGCGCTGGACCCGTTCCGAAACGGTCCAACCAGCAAAATGTGGGATCTGCTTCAAAGACGTGGTAGAGGGTGCATCAAGTGTGCGATTGGAGCGCGGACACTTGTTCCACCGTGCCTGTGTCCAGCAGCTCCTATTAACATCAACACTCTGTGACTTATGCAGACGCCCGATCGAATGAACTGCTATACACGCCCCCGTTGGAGCGCACGTCCTGATGCGTGGAGCAGTGGCAAAGGAACTGCAGAATGTTGAATGTTGAACAACGACACAATCCTGACCTTACTGCTAGGGTTGTCCGAGAGCACAACATCCAGATCAGCCAACCCCCTAGCCACGTAAAAACTCAATCTGGCTGGGAGCCAAATCCCAGTGCAGCTATGCCCCACTCTAGACTGGCTGACAATTGGGCCCTCCCTCCAAGGAACTTGGGAATGGATCCCAGAGCCCCCGAATATCGACCTCAATACAGCATCGTATCTTCACTGATACCTACAGTGCCCAACTCGGTGCCTTATAGCAGGCCCATCGATGATGCGATTCGCTCCGCGAACGTATCGACACCAGTCCGGGACCCTTCACCTCACATCATGGAGAGTTGGCGACTTTAACTCGACGACACCGGTGGACTAGTTCCTGTTTAGAATTCAGGCTCTAGTCACCAGTACACTGGGAGGCAACTTCTCGGCTTTCCTTAGACATGCACACCTCCTGTTCAGCGGAGATGCTGCCGGGTGGTACTGGAGCTTGAAGAAATCAATGCCACGCCCCGATTGGAATTCTTTCAGTGCAGCTTTTTGCAATCACTTTGACGACGGCTTCACTGATGTGAGCTACGGGAACAACTGAAGAAACGCAATCAAGGCGCCCACGAACCATTCGACCAGTATTATACCAGTATACTGCGCTTAAGTACTCGGTTATGAACGGCTTAAGTACTCGGTTATGAACGCCCATGCCCGAAGACGAACTGATGGAAATCATCAGGGAGAATATGCATTGGGAGTGTACAACAATAATACATATATATATATATATATATATATATATATATATATATATATATATATATATATATATATATATATATATATATATATATCACACTAGCACATTAACTAGGTGATATCGAGCGAAGTAACTAGCAGACACTTTCACTTGTAACTGTAATTTATTTCATTCCAGAGCTTGAAAACTTGGCGAGAATTATATTTATGTTTTTATGTTATTTTAGCATCCAAGCACTTGAACTTGAGCTAAATTTGGTAATCGATATGTTTTTGATTCTGACGACGTCCCAATCATATATCACATATACCGACGTGCCACCGATAAGAAGATAAAATATCCTCCGAATCTGAGTTCACGAGACCAACAATTCCAATGGAGATACACATTTGCTAGATTCGTTGAGGCTGGTCGAGCTGAGATGGAACTATCTAGGTATTCGTGGCTGAATGACAATGTCTAAATTATTCGTGTTTATTTTCTGTTTTTGTGCTTTTTCTCGTTACTTAGTCTTTTAGATTCATCTAATTATTGCTACATCTAGTATTGTTGTTTATTTGTATTATAAATTAGGTATAGGTTTCAATATAAAGTAACGTTTGTTTTTTTTTTGATTGAACTTATTTAGAATTAGGGTGTAACAAATTATGTATTGGATATAAGTTCATTGTTGTGTTAGTAGTATAAGTAATTTTTGAATAATGCTAGTTGGTTTTTTCTCCTTTTTCCAATTGAATCAAAAAACATCTAATAATCTTAATTAATTTAAATTTGCAAGTGTATTTTTTTCATTAAATGTGTTTAACTGATAACGTATAAATTTAGAGAGCCATTCGGGCCATTAAGTTTTTTAAAGTTTTATTGTTTGGAATTTGCTTTATGTTCTTTTAAAAATTTATAACGATTGGTATGAAATAAAGCGCTTTTGACTTTGACTTGACTTTGAGCTAAATTTGGTAATAACTTATCTTAGCATCCAAGCACTTGAACTTGAGCTAAATTTGGTAACAACTTTTATACGAAAGAAAACTGCGACTTGCTCGTGAACAAGTGCAATCTTTATTTTCGTACAAAACAATTAATTACTGAATTTTGCTGACAATTATTTTCATACAAGACAACATTTCTCACGACAAATTCCACACTCATAAAATTTCATATCTTTGGTTAACACTAAGACAAGTATGCTATGGATGCAACTGAACATAAACTTACGATATCGGGTTTCGTCTGGAAAGCGCATTAATTGTGCTTGGAAGAATGTTTGCATAATTGATATACACAATTAACATGTTGAGGATTAGAATAATGTGATGAATAAAGTGAAATATAATTATAGAAAATTTTAATTTAATGCATGAATTTATATCTTGGATGATTTTAGGTTTTTAGATAATTAATTTTAGGCAATTGATAAATGAATTTAGGCAATGAAACTGTACATTTCCCCCCCGCCTTGAACGTCGTTCAAGAAACTTCCACTGAATACTCTGGCTGCAATGTTGACCTTGGCGCTGGAGCCTGGAACTCTCTTTAGAATTTTCACTCGTTTGGTCCAGGCAAGGTAGATAAGAAAAAACCAACATCAAAGTTAATGCAACATACCCCGGAATTGTGTAATGATAATTGGTTGAGCTGTTCTCTACGAGGTTGAAGTCGTCTGGTATAGACAATGAGGTTTGCAGTTTTTCCAGCTCTGTAATGGATGAAATATATGGGTGATAGGTATTATTAAAACAAGGAGCTTTTAATCGAATTTCGTCAATTGGCAAGGATACTAAAGTATTTGTGCCGTTGTAGGATGTATTGAAATTGCTTGAATTGAGGTCATCTCCAGTAATTGTAAACAGATCATGCTTGATCACGCAGTTGGATTGATTGATAATAAGCCTGACCCAGTTATGCAAATAGGGTCTATGTTGTCTCCACAAACTACTTGTAAGCAAACGGGTGATTTGAAACCATAAATCTATCTATTCTTGTTGTGTAGTTGAGTCAAACTTTATGCAGATGTAACGTTCTCTACCTCGCATGATGTTGATTCTTCAGTTAACAGCAGGCTAAATTCACAAGATAAAAGCGATAATCTTTGTTGATTTATAAGACTCTTGTCCTTGCAAACGAACGATCCAATTTTTATCAGCTTGCAAGAACTTAGTTGATATTCTGACATAGTAAAGTATGAGTTACGATGGGCGTTAACGGTAAAATATTTACTTGCTTTAAGCCTCGTCAGGATATCCCCCGCCTTATTGGTATGGGTGTTATGCTAAAGAGATCAAATTTTTGGAGATCTACCAATGGCAAGCAGATAGTAACAACCAGATAGTTCTTTACAAGTCTTCCTTGAATTTTCATCAACTGATATATATGCAGTATATCTGGTTCTTCTGTTGGTAACTGGGTAGACGATAGCAAACTATTTTAATAATTTTTAATTCCTGAACTAATTGTTGGGGTGAGAGAAGTAGTGGACTAATTTTCCCATGATGTGTGTTACTAAGCACATCAATAGTTGCTGCTTGAATTCGATGTTGTTCAGAATTAGCAATCAAGAGTTGAAACGAGAGGAGTATTTGCGCCTGCATCATTTGTATTTGGCAATCATCAGAGCAGTTTTGGCGGCTTTGGTTCATTATGTATTTGAGTTTTTCGTCAATTTCCAAGAACTTAGTTTGTGTGTTACGTTGGTTGAATTTCATAATGTTGATTGTAGAATCTACTATAGAAGTCTAATTTTTTACTAATTTTAATATGTGTTCTTCGTTGGTTTTGATGTTTTCTATGGTTAATGCCATATGTTTTTCGTATTTTGCATCTAGAACGCCAAGGACTGAAATCGCCACGTTGCCAATAATGTTAAAGGCTCCCCGACGTTTGCGTCTAGATGAGAATAAGCCCTTTTCTAGGTTTAAATCGTTTTGCAAGTGCCCAAATTGTGTTACTAAATGATTGCAATCATAATTATTCTCTGTTCTAGTGCATAGATTTTTCAATGCCATTACTCCTAGTTCAAAATTTTCCACCTCCCTTTGGTACGTGGATAAATTGTAATATACTAGTATTTTCCATTCGTTAGTGATGTGGTTCACTGTGCCGATATGTTCAAAGTGTAGTCCTAGCCTTTGATTGAATTGTTCATTTATAATCATGGGTTCTGAATGAGCCATTGTTGCTAGACGAACCACAAATAGACTTGTTAATAATGAGCCCATGGTTGCCTTCATCTTTTTTCTTGAGTGCTCCTGATAATCTAACTGACGTGTTGAGTAGAATGTAGATTGCTTACGTTTGGATGATGTAGATAGCCGCTGTTTGTTGCCTTCAGAAGATATTGTGCAAGATGTTGAGGACTGCTGGTTCTCAATTTGACGTTTAGTGCCTTTGTCAGAATCTTCATCTTGGCCCAACTCATTTTTATTTTCTGCACATTTTTCATTTGTTTTTAAGAAATCGTCTGTGGGTAGCGGTGCAAGTCTCTGTATGGCCCTTGTTTTGATACCATTCGCGGTTTTAACATCAACAACTCGCACAGCCACATCACTGCCATTATGAACCTTAATAATTCTACCCAGTGGCCATTGTCAGGGAGGAACATTATCTTCTGGAAGAACCACCATTGTGTCCAGTTCAACATTCGTGACTCAATCCTTTCAACGCTGACGGCATTGTAGCTCGTTTGGATATTCCTTAGACCATCTGGTCCAGAATTCTTATTTCAAAGCAGAAACTTGCTTCCGTCGTTCAGCCAGATTGCCTCTAGCACCATCTTAATTTCTGCGTTCAAACTGAGCAACTAAGGGCTCTCCGATTAAAAACTGTCCTGGAGTGAGAGCAGTAAGATCGTTTGGATCGGATGACATTGGAGTTATGGGTTTGGAATTTAGAACTGCTTCGATTCCAATGATCACGGTTTCAAGTTCCTCATACGTTAAGGATGATGTAGAAGTACTTCTCACTAGTAAATACTTAGCCAATTTAACTGCAGCTTCACATAGCCCTCCAAAATAGGGAGATTGAGCTGGGATGAAATGAAACTGAATTCTCTTAGAGCTGCACTCATTTTTAATGATTTCTTGTGCATAGCCGGAATATATGCTTGACTCTAGTTCAACGAACTGATTTCTAGCTCCAACAAAATTAGTAGCGTTGTCACAGTATATATTGTCACAATGACCTCTACGCCCAACGAATTTTTTCAAGGCTCCGATGAATGTTTCTGTAGTCAGGTCAGTAGCTAGCTTCCGGTGGACTGCCTTTGTTGTAAAGCAACAAAATACAACGTTGTAAGCATTTTGAGGTCTCTTCCCACATTCTTTAAAATGTACCCATACTGATCCACAAAAATCAACTCTTGAGTTCAAAAAGAGTCGATCTGGCTGCACTCTAGTATGTGGAAGATTACCCATACTTTGATTAAAAAGTTTTGGTTTGGCTCTACAACATGTGACAAATTTTAAAACCACTGATTGTACCATTATTTTGCCCTTGATAATCCAGAATCTTTCTCAAGCCATATTAAGCAAAGTCGGTGGTCCACAATGAAAGTTTTCTTCGTGAATCTTTTTCAAGAGCATTTTCACTATCGGGTCATTATAAGGCAATACAATTGGGTGTTTGGACTCATTTTTCTTCTTCTTCTTCTTAGCACTACAGCCCCTTTTGGGCCTTCGCTTCCTGCAAACAGCGCCTCCAACTGTCTCGGTCCATTGACCGTGTCATCCAATTCCGAAATCCGAGCAGCGATGAACTGTCTTCGTTGACCGAGTCAGACCAGCGTTTCCTCGGTTTCCCCACTGCCCGCCGGCCTTCGGTTCTCCCAACGAATACCTTCTTGGGTATGCGTTGTTCGTCCATACGATTCATTTGTCCAACCCATTGCAGCTTCCGCAGTCTTACAATCCTTGAGATCTCCGGTTCGTCAAACATTTCATACAGTTCATGGTTGTATCGAATTCACCATTGGTCTCCGTCTAGCTTTGCTCTGATTATTCCCCTCAGGACCCGTCGCTCAAAGGCGTTCAATATATTTGCGGATGGTCCACGTTTCACACCCATAGCTTAACACAGGTCTAATCGATTTGTATACTTGATGCTTTGTTCTCCTGTGTATGCAGCTGGTCTTCAAGATCGTCAATACTGAATAAAATATTTTATTTGCGAGCTGTATTCTTCGGCGTATTTCGTCTCTTTCACTGCCCGTTTTCATTATTTTGGAACCTGAATACACAAATTTGCTAACATCTTCGATACTGTGTTCACCAAGTGTGATATTTTGTGCATTTGAGGTATTTTTCCTCGACTGCGTCATGAACTTTGTTTTATTTTCGTTGATTTGTAGCCCTACTAGTTTTGCTTCGCTGTCGAGTTTCAGGAAGAGTTCTTTGGCAGTTGTTAGTGACCGTGATAAAATGTTGATGTCGTCTGCAAAGGCCACTACCTAGCTCGACTTGTATAGTAATGTATCGGCAGGTAGCTTCCGTATGACGTATTCCAGAGCCAAATTGAATAGCAATGGGGCCAGCACATCTCCCTGCTTTAGTCCGATATTTGTGTCAAAGGCATCCGTGAGTTGATTATTGACGCGGACTTGGAAGGTCGTCGACGTCATTGTCATTTTGGTAAGATGGACTAATTTGGTTGGGATTAGAAAACCAAGCATTATTTGGCACAGTACGTTACGATCAATACTGTCGTATGCTTGCTTGAAGTCAACAAAAATTTGGTGTACGTCTATGTTGAACTCCCAGCATTTTTCAAGTACCTACTTAACTGTGAACAATTGGTCTGTTGTTGATCTACCTGCCCTAAAACCACCTTGATACTCCCCAATAATACTGTTGGCGTATGATCCGATTTTATTTTCTAAGATTTTAGAAAATATTTTGTACGCCGTATAAAGCAGTGATATGCCTCTATAATTTTCGCACTGTAGCTTGTCACCTTTTTTGTGGATAGGGAATATAATTGATTGGCTCCACTCTTTCGGCATATGTTCTTGTTGCCAAATGTGCTGGATGACTTTGAGAATAGCTTGATGAACACTTCTGCCACCATATTTGATGAGCGCCACTGGAATCTCATCGATACCTGATGATGGAACAAACTTCATCCAGAGTTGGTGTGGCCAATTGAAGCTCTCCGCAAACATCTATATGCTCCCATGTTCTGGAGCTGTGCGGAGGATTAATGAGGTTCTTAAAATATGATGCTCATCTTTCCTTAATCTTGATTTCATCAGCAATTATATTGCCACTGTCATAACGACAGGGCGTGGTTTTGGGCTGATAACCACTTTTCAGGCTTTTCATTACTATTTTTGCTTGTCTTGTGTTATTGCTCGCTAAACTTACATCTTAACTTCTGAATTGGTCGTCATAGTATTTTCTTTTCTTAATCCTAATTATCTTATTCGCTACTCTTCTGAGATTTTCATAGTGTTCTATCTTCGTCCTGGTTTTCCTACCTACGTTTTCTTTGTACGCCTGATTCTTTTTATCTAACACATTCCGGCAGTCATCATCGAACCTATAATTCCTCTTTCGCCGGGCTTGATGACCGATTGTCTGTTCTGCCACGGTCCTAATAGCCACTTTCACTTCCATCCAGAGCTCGTTGCTCGTCTTTAACGATGCGTCTGATAAGATGGGAGCCAGCTGGTTGTCGAGGGTCTCTGTGAAATTTTTGCCCACACACGCCGTTTGGAGCCTTTCGATGTCAAATTTTTTTAGCGGGCTTGTTTCGCTGAATATGCCTTTGACATACGACATCGATAGTTTAATTTGATCAAGTAATGATCTGAGTTACAATTGGCTTCTCGGTATGTACGGACGTCAAGTATGCTCGAGGCCCAACGTTGTTGGATCAGAACATGATCGATCTGGTTTTGTGTGTTGCCATTTGGTGATACCCAGGTCATTTTATGAATGCGTCGATGTAGGAGCAAGTCGAACGTATGACTAGATTACTGCTAGATGCCTCCAGTCGTTTTTCGATGCGATAGCTCATTGCCAACCTTAGCGTTGAAATCACTCAGAATAATTTTTTTGCCGTTTGTAGGCAATGAGTCGATCAGTCATTCCAGGTGATTGGAAAACCATTCCTCTGTTTCTTCGTCTTCTTCTTCGGTTGGGGCGTGAGCATTAATCCACCAGATTTTGAAGAATTCCGCTTTTATACGGACTCATCTTTTAACAAGGATAATTCAAGACGGCCTCCAACTTTGATGATTCCGTTTTTACCAAGGTAAGGAGTCATGCCTTTCATCAGACTTTTCTTAGGCACTTCCGCATCTTTTGTAACATTTTTAATTTCCTCTTGAAATTCAGAAATTTGAATTTGTGTAGTTATGACATTAAATGCCTTGTCTAGTTCGTTTACATCTAGCAGGATTTCTTTAGACCGAGCATTATCTTGGGTTTTAGAGTTAATATGAAACCATAGCATTTTCGCTATAATGCGTTGCAATTTATTCAAACTATTGGCGTGGCCAATCAAGTAAATAAGGCTACCTGTTTCAATAATTGGGCTTATCGTTACTGTGGGTTGTTTTTCTTTCCTTTCCATGTCTCCCTTGACTTCTAGATTGTTAAGTTGTAATAACGGCCATGACGATTCCTTACGATGTAAGAAGATTGGTCCATTGAACCACATAGTACATGATTGAAACAGCCTTGGGGAAACTTTCTCGAGGCACTGAGTCAGCTGGATCTATTTTGATTTCACATGCTTCCACTGTTCTGGCAATGATTGTTCTTGAATTATGGCCACCCGGTTAGCCACAAACGTTTGATATGATGATGAAGCTGTATTAATCCACGCCAATACTATTTCTGAATCAGTCCAGAAATAAGTCTGAATGTCCTTGTAATTTAAATCAGCTTTTACTTTCGTGGTAAGTCGAGTAGCAATGTCGTGGAATTCGAACATTTGTCAGATAAGGGAGCTCGTTTCTGAAAATTATCCATTCCTATTCAATTTCGGCTGGCACAAGCTGGTCCCAAGAAATATCAAGCTGCCATTATTTTTGAATAAACGTTTCGGCTGTAACCACTACCGTTGCCAATATTCCAAGAGGATCGAAAACTTGTGCGATTTCCGAATTAATTGTTCGTTTTGTTTTTCGATGAATCGCTGGTAGCGCAACATGAATTGAGAATTGGTCCTTTTCGGGAGACCACATTGCCTTCGATTTCGAGATTGAAATTGATTTGCCAATACCTTAGTGTTATTGGTGCACCATTTTTGTAACTTAAATCCAGCTGATTTTAATATCACTGTTAGTTGCTGTCGTGTTTCTATAGCGGAGGAAACAGTGTCAGCACCAACCAAACCATCATCAACGTAAAAATTGGTTTGCAATGCATTTGCTCCCAACGTTTAATTTTGCGTATTCTTGAAGGTTAATTTCCTTAAGCATTTGATTGCTAAATATGGAGCTGACCGTGTTCCATATGTTACAGTATTTAGGCTGAAATACTTTAGTGGCAGACTTGAATCTTCTCTAAAAATAATTAATTGATATCTTTGATCGTCTGGATGCATTAGAATTTGCCTGTACACCTTCTGTACGTCTGTTGTGAAGACATATTTATGTAGTTTGAATCAGCAAAGAATCGTAAACAAGTCATCCTGAATTGACGGACCGCAATGAAGAATATCATTTAGTGAATATCCAGACGACGTTTTCGTAGATGCATCAAATACAGCCCGCAGTTTTGTGCTACTGCTTTTGGGTTTCAAAACATAGTGGTGTGAAACAAAGTGATGTGTTTCCGCTATAGATTCAGGATCAATCCGTGACATATGCCCAAGAGACTCATATTCCCTCATAAACTCCACATACTGGTTTTTGATGTCCTTCTTCCTATATAGCCGTGCTTCTAGAGCTTTAAATCTGTTTTCCGCAGTATATCTTGAACTGCCTAATGCTTTGGGATTTTCAAAAAATGGAAGTCTAACAATGAATCAGCCAATAAAGTCTCTCGTTGTATTTGGAATAAAATGAGTTTCACAATGCTTTTCTGCAATAGTCAGCATCGGCATCGAATCATTGACTTCCTCAAGTTTCCAGAGTCTTTCTAAAATTGCATTCTTAGCTTCTTCTTCTGCGGTCAGTTCAGCACAAGTTGTAATGCTTAACGCTTGATTATTTATTTTGCCGGACAGCACCCAACCAAACACCAGTTTCGTTATCATTTTGTATAAAATTAACGGATCCCAGGTAGAAGTGTCTACTCCAATATTTTTTAAGGCGAGCAAACCTTCATGCAATGTATCATGAAATGTCCGTATGGCTGCAGCAGACGGACTTTCAGATGGTAAGTTTGCCTGGCTGAGGATCTTTTGTATGAGGGTAGTTGTCAAGACTCTTTTGTTGTTGTACCGCTCTTTCATTGCAGTATAAGCTGCTTTTTAATTTCCTTCAGTCATTGTTAAATGCCTTATTAACTTTTCAGCCTCTCCGATCACATTTGTTTTTAGGTATGACGTCTTTTGAATCATTGACAGTGGTTGCTTATCGATCATCTCTGAAAACATATCGAAAAACTGAGGCCACTTCAAGTAATCTCCATCAGATTTCTCAATTTTGATTTTCGGCAGAGTTACAGCTGTTGATAAGTTTGGTTTGAATTCACTGCACTGATCGTTTTGGCCCAATAATGCAAGCTGCTCTCTTGCTGCAGCCTCGATTTCTGAATATTCATTGCTGTCGTAGCGTAAATCTTTAGGACTCTCAGCGAACTCGTGAATATCATAATGCAGATTTTCAACTTGCTGCCACAATTGTGTTAAAATTTGTCGCTGAACTTCAATATATTCAATTGTACACTCTTTGAATCCTTTCAACATTCTTGAACATAAGCTTTGTAGTGAACTTATCATTGCCTTTTGTTTGCGGATCATGGCAACAACATTATTCCTCTCCGAAATTTCTTTTGCCTTTATTTGTGACCGTGGATTTTCTCGCACGTGCATATGATCACTAACTTGTTGTTTTTGCGATGCCAAGGCCTTATCAAAGATGTCCATATATTTTTGCACCAAGTCATTTATTTCTTTGTAGTAATTCTTATTAAAATAATCATGATCAATAGCAATTGGGCAAATCCCTCTAAATTGTTTGTCAACTTCCTCGAAATCCAACCACAGTTCGTGAAGCTTATTTTTTCGAGACTCATGATATCCACTTGCCGTCTTCCTTTCGGACCATCCTTTTTCAAACTCGCAATAATGCGTTGAATCTCGTTTTCACATTCCAGTTGTTTTGCGGCATATTGTTCCATTTTAAAGATTATTAAAACACGGCGCAAACACTTTCTTTTGAGAGATTAGAATATGTTAACAATCATGTCGGGGTCACCAGGAAATATGTACAATAATAATACATATATATATATCACACCAGCACATTAACTAGGTGATATCGCACAAAGAAACTAGCAGACACTTTCACTTGTAACTGTAATTTATTTCACTCAAGAACTTGAAAACTTGGCGAGAATTGTATTTATGTTTTCATGTTATTTTAGCATCCAAGCACTTGAGCTTGAGTTAAATTTGGTAATAACTTATCGTGGCGTCCAAGCACTTGAACTTGAGCTAAATTTGGTAACAACTTTTATACGAAATAAAACTGCGACTTAATCGTGAACAACTGCAATCTTTATTTTCATACAAAACAATTTATAACTGAATTTTGCTGACAATTATTTTCATACCAGACAACATTTCTCACGACAAATTCCACACTCATAAAATTTCATATCTTTGGTTAACGCTAAGACAAGTATGCTATGGATGCAACTGAACATGAACTTACGATATCGGGTTTCGTCTGGAACTTGTCGGGAGAATTACAAATAAAGCGCATTAATTGTGCTTGGAAGAATGTTTACATAATTGATATACACAATTAACATGTTGAGGATTAGAATTATGTGATGAATAAAGTGAAATATAATTTTAGAACATTTGAATTTAATGTATGAATTTATATCTTGGATGATTTTAGGTTTTTAGATAATTAATTTTAGGCAATTGATAAATGGATTTACGTAATGAAACTGTACAGGGAGCTTCAGAACAGCCTCCTTCATGTGCCCATTTACACCGTACAGGGGTGACGCCTCCATGCCCGTAGGCAAGAATAGCTAGATGAACGGCGAAGAACCTTTCGTCCACAACCTCGCATGACAGGACCTGATCCACGAAATAACAATACTGCGGAGTTAGTGGCAGCGGATCACATAATTGACGACCCAATACCCGTACCGAGGAGCGGAGCACCCCTGGAGCACGAGTTTGAAGCAATGAATGACCGACCATTCGTTGAAGTAGTCACAAGTCCGACGTTTTGTTGGAATTGCCGACAACCGGGGCACCAGTTCTATGCATATCCAGCGAAATCGACGATCTTCTGTTACCGATGCGGAAAGGCAGACACTTATGCACCAGATTGCGCAGATTGCAACTTATGAAAAATCTTGCCAGCGATGCCGTGACTACCCGTCGGCACTCCTAAAACCCAAACGAACCAATACCAACCATATTACTAGTTGCAACCAAGCCCCAAATACGACCTCAAATGTACTGACTCGCACCGCCAAACACAGTTCTAATGAAGTTCCGCAGCTGACGTCACACATTGTTGAGGCAGACGCGCAGGGGAATGGTAACGAGGCGAAGGTCCCATAGCATGTTAAGCCCTTCCACGTCAGATTGCAGGATTATCTAGCTACTCTTCAGCGCATCTTCAATGAGGAGATGGTTCTAACCATTCCTCCGAGAAGGAAGCGAGCCACGCGTCGGATGCGGAGCTTCTGGAGAAGGGGCAGGCGGGCGAGGAAGGCGTTGCGGGCAATACACTTAGACGAATTATTGAAGGGTGACGTTCAACCATACGCGTCAGTTCACCTCCTGCAAATGCGACTGGTAGGCTTGGTCAGTACTGGAGGCAGTGCGAATTGCATAGCAGCCGATTTTGCAGGAGAGGTGCTGGCAGCTCATGCGGACCAAATGCATCATTTTGTCACCTGGTTAAGCACGGCGGACGGAACTCGTCACTCCGTAGTGGGGAAAATTACGATGGATGCCACATTTAAAGGGGTGATTAAACCTCTGGAATTCTATATTATCCCCCAATTAACCCAGAATCTTTACCCAGGGGTGGATCTCCTTCGAAAATTTAATTTGGCCCCGGCACTATTTTCCGGCACGATATTTGATTCCGTCGCCAATGTTCATGACGCGACCACAACCTCCCACTTACAACGGCATGCGCTGGATGTGAATCAACAACTGCGACTTGATTCGGCTATATCAGCTTTTCCATCGCATGAGAAGGAAGGTCTCGGCAGGACGGCCCTGGTGTTTCACACAATAGATGTGGGGGATGCAAGCCCATAAAACAGAGACATTTTGCCATATCTCCAGCGAAAGAAAAGTCATTATATGCCAAAGTTGATCGAATGCTAGCATTAGGTGGGATCGAAGAATCGCTGAGCGCGTGGTCTTCCCCGGTCACCTTTGTTGCCAAGCCGAACAAGGTCCGGCTATGCTTAGATGCCAGACATTTGAACGCCATCACTGTCAAGGACGCATACCCTCTACCGCTGATTGAAGGCATCTTGAGTCGATTGCCTAAAGCCCATTATATCACGAGTTTGGACCTCTAGGACGCTTTCTAGCAAATCCCGTTAGACCCTGGCTCAAAGGAGAAAACAGCCTTCACGGTCCCAGGGCGCCCACTGTATCAATTCGTGACCATGCCATTCGGATTGTGTAATGCCCTTCAGACAATGACGCGCCTTATGGATAAGACGATACCACCATATTTACGCACCAAGTTTTCGTATACTTGGACGATTTGCTGCTTATAACCAAGACATTTAACGAACACATCGACTTGCTTCAGGAAGTGGCTTTGTACATCTGGAGGGCAGAGTTAACCATCAACATACAGAAGAGTCAGTTCGTGATGACGGAGGTGAAGTATTTGTGCCACATCATTGGGCATGGCAACATCAAGACCGACCCGGACAAGACTCAAGCGATTGACGCTTTCCCATTACCCAAGACCACCAAGCAGTTACGCTGATTCCTAGGCTTATGCGGATATAACCAACGATTCATACGTGACTATGCCACCATCACCACTCCTTTGACCGACATGCTGCGTAAGGGACGTAAGTTTGGCTGGGAAGGGTCCAGCTTGCAAGCCTTCGAAGAGCTAAAGAAGAGTTTGACAACAGCCCCCGTACTGCACAGCCCGGACTTTGGTCAACCGTTCTCAATTCATTGTGACGCGGGTCAACATGGGGTGGGAGCAGTCTTAGTCCAGGTTGCACAAGACGGCGAGGAGGGGCCTATAGCCTTCATGTCTCACAATTTGAACCTGGCCCAGCGGAATTATATGGTCTCGGAGCAGGAACACCTGGTGGCTGTGTTGGCGATGAAACGCTTTCGAGCATATGTATAGGGACATATCTTTGAAATCTCACGGACCATGCGTCTCTGAAATGGCTGATGAGCCAGACTGATCTCCACGGGCAGATGGGCCTTGAAATTACAGGCGTTTGACTTCACGATTAGACACCGTACAGTAAATCAGCACGTGGTACCGGACACATTATCAAGGATGTTCACCCCTGAAGGAGCCGAGCTGGCCCAGGAGGACGACAGCCCCCTATGGATCGGCTTGGACCACCCCGCCTTCAAGTCAATAGGTTACATCCAGCTGATGAATACTATTCAGAACCAGTTACCACAGCCACCAGAACTACGTGTGACGGAGGGATTTATATACAAGCAGATAAGACACGCATCCGGAGACCCCATCCAAGAAGAGGAACAGTGGGAGACCTTATTAAACGTGCTCTTAACCATCCATTGAGTGCGCACGGCGGTTACGGTCGTACGCTTCAGTGACTGAAAACTTACTTCTTTTGGCCTAAGATGGCGCAGCAAGTAAAAGCGTACGTAGCCGCCTGTGAGCTGTGCAAATGCACTAAAGCGCCCAGTTCTGTTCTTCGGCCCCCGATGGGAAAATTCGAACTACCTGAACGTATGTTCCAGCACCTTTATATAGATCTCATCAGTCCGTACCCTCGCTCGACTTTGGGTTACACGGGAGCTGTCGTGGTCCTGGACCAATTTTCCAAACTCCCAATTATTGAACCAATTCGGAACATGCGCGCTGGCCCGATAGTCAGCTTCCTGGAAAATCGCATTTTCCATATATTCGGAGTACTGGAAGAGGTGGTCTCCGACAACGGTGTTCAGTTCACCTCGGCAAGATTTCAGGATCTAATGGACAAGTATGGCATTACTCACAATCCAACCGCCGTTTATTCCCCGCAACCCAATTCGTCCGAGCGGCTGAACCGCACCCTCATAGCCACCATTTATGCCTACGTCCAGCCAGACCAGAAGGATTGGGACCGCAGGATTTCCGCCATCACCTGTGCCCTGCGTCCATCATACAACTCCACCACAGGTATTTTCCCGTACTTTGGCGTGTTCGGCCAGTACATGATCTGCCACAGAAACTCGTGCTGGCTATTGCGGCAGTTAAAAAGTTTGGAAGACCCAATAGTGGCTCTGGAGCCGTACAAGAAACTCCAAATTCTACGAGAACAAGTTCGGGAGAAGATAGAAGATAGTAGACGGGCGGGGAAGGAGTGGTATAGCCTGCGATCCCATCCTTCTGGCTTCAAGGCAGGTGATGAAATCTACCGACGGAATGTAAGACAGAGTGAAGCAAGCCGGCACTACAGTGCTAAACTGGACAAGAAGTTCGTGAAGTGTCGTATCCTACAAGTTTTAAGTCTCACGCGGTATCTCATTGCGGACATGTCCGGAAGGAACGGGAAATCTACCATGCCAAGGACCTACGACGGTGAAGAGTGCCATCGAAGAGTTTTTTTCTCTCCGTTGTTCCCCGCTGTTATTTTCTGCATGGCATCGATTGCCTTCATCTGGGCTCAAAATATCAGCGACCTCTTCTTGCTAGAACATGCCGCGGGAAGATTAGCCATCCACACATCACACGACCTCTTCTGCTGCCAAACAAGTAAAACGAGCTTATGGCTAAGCAACGTGCCCTTCAGTCTCCCTATGCCTGGTTGGCATCGTAGAGACTGGCTTGTAATGAATCGGCCCTACGCCACTGGCGACCAATACACATGCACATTGCTACCATATGGCTTCCCATTTCACGTCAGTTGTGACGATTTCCCATCCCACGTCAGTTTTGTCAGGGCATGTCTAGTCGCAGACTGACACAGCCATATGGGGAAGGAAGTGTGGCATGAAGGCCATTATCTGCTTGTCGCGAGTGTGATCTAACCATCGAGCGTTAATCGTAGTGATAAGGCAAAAAATACTGCAGCAACGAGATCCGATAGTGTAGGATTAGGCCAAGAAATTTCCCAAGTCAAGTCAAGTCGAAAGCGCTTTATTTAATACTCATCGTTATAAATTTTAAAAGAATATAAAGCAAATTCCAAACAATAACAATCAAAAAACTTAATGGCCCAAATGGCTCTCTAAATTTGTACGTTATCATTAACTCATTTCATCAAAAAAAAAACTATAGCAAATGCAATTGATTACGATTATTACATATTTTTACAATTCAATTGGAAAAAGGAGAAAAAACCAACCAACACTATCCTAAAATTATTTATAATTAATACACAACAGTGAAACTTTGATCCTACACCTTATATGTTGTAACTTATTTCTAATAAAATACAATCAAAAAAAACTTTATCTTATACTAAAAATACTATTACAATGTTCCTAACCTAAGTGTTTAATCTTATCTCTAACGCACTATAGTAAACATTACATATACCTAACCTATACCTGATTTTAACAAAAATATATAACAATACTAAATGTAGCAATAATGAGCTGAAACTCAAAAACTAAATAACGAAAAACACCAAAACTGAAAACAAACACGAAAAATTCAGACATTGTCATTCAGCCACCAATACCTGGATTGCGCCGTCTCAACTCGATCAGCTTCAACGAATCTAGCAAATGAGTATCTCTATTGAAATCGTTGGTCTCGTGAACTCAAATTCGGAGGATATTTTATCTTCTTATCGGTGGCCCGTCGATATATGTGATATATGACTGGGACGCCGTCAGAATCAAAAACATATCCATTCATGTCCAAATACACGAATGCTTCTGGAGGAATGAAGCCAGTAGCGAGGCAAGTCGCTATATACCCGTCTGTAGGGTGGAACGGCTGTGAAATCCAAGGGTTTTCACTCACAGTCACAGATCTTGCGATATGATTCCGAAGAAGCTTCAATATGAAGATATCGACTCTAGTCACTTCAGCAGTTTGATAAATTCTTCTATTCGATATATAATGTTTCCAATCCGTCTCAGGCTTTCTGTACAAACCAGTACATGCACGAAGACATTTCCTTTCGAAAACTCTTAATTTTTCCATAGTACTAGCACTCTGGTTGTACCAGATCTGACATCCATAGGTCAAAACTGGTCTAACCAGTGTCTTGTAACAGATAATTTTGACCTTTTGATCAATGTATCTGGAATGAAAGAGTTTTCGAAGGGCCATGACTACTTTAAGTGCTTTACTGAGCATGATTTTCACATGTTCAGTATAGTACAGATACTGATCGAGATAAACACCGAGGTATCGAACACAGGATTTATGTGGAATTCGTTCTGAACTACCCTCGCCAGCCATGATGTGGAAATCTTTCCAATTACGTTTCAGGTCTTGACTGACCCCCTGCAGCGTTGTCCGAAACAAGATTGTTTCACACTTCTGCGCATTGATTTTCATTCGCCAATTGTCAGTGTACAGCTGTACATCATTGAACATTTTTTGGAGATTGCTCTGAACTATTGTAGCTTTTCGGTCTGCCGTGTAGATGATCAGATCATCAGCAAACGCTACCAATGATCGCGTTGGCGAGACGTTAAAATCAAAGCCGTTCAATAGCTTGCGAATGAAGATTGAGAAGAGCAGAGGCGCAGTAACTGTTCCCTGCTGTAGACCATTCAAGACCTTGAACTCACGCATTGTTGTCAGATTTCCATCGGTTACAACAAACGATTTCCCGTATAACATATTACACATCATGGCGACAAGGTGTCTGGGGAACTTGTCCTGAAGAAGTTTAAAAATAAGTCCATCTAACCATACCGTATCAAAGGCTTTCTCCATATCAATGAGACATGCTCCAACACATTGTCTATCATTTAGTTTCCAACAGATGTCTGAGGTTACTTTCGTTATTACATGTGTGGTCGAATGCCTGGCACGAAAACCAAATTGGCAATTCGGCATCAACCCATATTCCTCAATGTGGGCGTTTAATGCTCTGTTGAGTATCACTTCAAACACCTTGCTGATGTTAGGCAGCAAGCTGATTGGGCGATAGCTTTTCGGGCATGAAAATTCTTTTCCTTTCTTCAAGATCGGAAATACCATAGCCTTTTTCCACTCATTTGGGAAATATGAATTGCTCAACATGTTGTTGAACAATATGCAATAGTTTCTAATAGCAACCTCAGGCAAATGTCGGAGAACTACATTTGGAATACCATCATTACCACATGATTTCTTGTTGTTTATCTTGCGAAATATGAAACACAAGTCTTCATAGCTGACAAAATAATCAATAAGATTCAAGCTCGGTATGAGGTCAGATGTTAATGTTTCATTGAAATGAAGAATTGATTGGCCGTTCAGGCTTGATTTGAAGTCGGAAACTTTTGCTTCAACGACCTCTGAAAAAATTTCGTTCCCTCTCTCAGGGCAAGTTTATCCAATCCTACACAAATAATCCTGTTTCCATTTCTATCCGGAGTCGTACTATCAATTTCGATACCAGCCCTATTGAGAAGATTTATCTCATCACTAGTGACTTCAAGATTCGATACCTTCACTCGAGACTTCTTGCGGAATATGCTATTCACTTTCGCGAACGCGCCGTCTGGGTCCTGTGGGCTAATACCCCTCAATTTTTCCGCCCATTGATTGCTGACCTCACTCCTGAAGTATGACCGGATTAAGTTCCGGACATTCTTCAGATGTAATTTCAACAAAGACAACGAGGGATGGTTGTAGTCCAAAAATCGTCGATAAATATTGTTGACGCGTGTGAGAAGGAGGCTTTTCAATCTTTTCAACCTTGCGATGGTTGGTGTTTCATATCCTTCCATATTGTTTCGATGTTTAATCTTGGGAACTACTTTCTCAATCGTTTCCAACGTCAGCTTCTCTAACTTCGACAAATAGACATCTATTTCATCGTTAGTTAGATTCCTGTCATTAGGAACCATTGAGCAAGAGTTGCCGCCATCAGAAGGGGGACATTGCTTCTGGTACTTCCGATTAAACTTCTTTTGAAACTTTCCCCAGTCTGTTTTTTTGAAATTCAACCGATGATTTTCATGTTGAACTGGAATGAGGAAGAAATCATCCCTGTGATGATTGATTTCCATTACGATTGCGTTATGGTCGCTATCATAAGGAAGCACCTGCAGTTTCCGTTGAGGACTATTAAAGTTGAATTTGAGTCTTGCGTCAGCAATGCAAAGGTCCAAATATGAATTTGTCCTAGGGTATGTTGGGAACTCCGACCCATATAGATTGCACCTGTATTCAATTTGGTTCTCTGTTATCCATGATCTGAGTAATACACCTCTTGGATTATTGGTGGCGTTCAGCCATGATGTATGCTTGGCGTTCAGGTCACCAGCAAGAATATAATAGCTATGCAGCCTGTTCAATTCGAGTATTTCAAACAAAGAATTGAGTTCCTCCTTGAGCTTGAGAACAGTTCCACCAGTTGCATAGGCAGAGATAACGAAGAGGTTATCCCCACCTGGCAGTGAGATTTCGATAGCGGACACTTCAAGAGATTCAAAGCTTTTGAATTCGACTTTTTCAATATTTTGGAAACGATAGGGTCTTTGTACCAATATCCCGGTGCCACCGCCCCCATCACCTATTACCCTATCGTTTCTTACGAATTCAAAATCCTTGAATGTCATGAAGTGCCATGAATTGAGGTGGGTTTCGGTTAGAAGCAGGATGTCAGGCTTTTGTCTGGCAATGAATTCAAGGAGATAATCACGCCGATGTAAAGTAACAATGGAGTTGACGTTGATCGAGATGAGACGAATCCTATCCGTGGGAATGTGGCTGGATGACAACTTATTTTGAGCCATTTGAAAGTCCTAAACGCTGAAAAACAATGTTAATTTTCGAATCTTGTTTATCGATTCGCTCTGATAAGGAATTTAATTGTTGATAAATTTTGAGAAGCAGCTCATTATTGCCACTTACATTATTTACCCTATTTTCCGCATTTTCTGCTGGTCCTCTAGCGGCGAGTGCAAATGATACTCCGGGCTTGACGAAGTTCGGAGCTAAGACACTGCGGTGTATTTGTGTTTGTTTTGGGGCAGATTTCAATCTTGCATCCTGATATCGGGAGCATCCTCGATATGATGCCGGGTGACCAAAAACACCGCAGTTCACACAATATAACTTCTCTTTTGGCTCCGTCTGAGCCAATTTGCACTCACCGGGAGCATGCACGTCTTTGCATTTAACGCATCGGTAATGCATGGCGCAGTTGGCAGCCGAATGCCCAAATCGTTGGCAGCGATAGCACTGGTTGATTTCTCGTTTCTGGAGGCGTTCCCACCTCACCACTCGAAAATTTAAATACCTGATTTGCTGAAGAGCGCTTGGACTGCTCTTATTTGTTATTTGTACCAAATAAAGTGGTAAGTTTTTTTTTTCTACCGTCGACCTTCTTGTCGCGAATGTTTTCACTGAGATAAACTCGATTTGTGGCGCTGTTTGCTTGAGAACCTGAAGAAGATCGACGGTATCTTCTCCGCAGTCCAAGCCCTTCAGCAAGAACGTCTGGTTCTTCTCGCTCTTGGGGGTATAGGTGAAGTGCGGAACCTCCCCAGAATTCAAAGCATCTTTTGCTGATTTGAAATCAACCAGTGATTTCGTTCTAATTGACAGCTTCTCAGAATTTATTCGTTTGATTTTGAAATTTGTCAATTTGTTTTCGGCTGCCAACAGCCAAACCATGTCTTTTCCGCTTTGACCGAAGACATTAATCGGCGGAACTTTCTCGGTATTCTTGGCTACTTTTTGAGGAGGACCAGCAGAACTACGGGCTGGTTTCTTCTCCCTATTTCTACTTTCATTATTTTTATTTTTTAAATATAAGATAAAATTATCGTCTTTGTTACCTTCGTCTACCTCCATGTCCTGCTGGAGTCCATCCAGCGCCGCAAAGTAGTTCTGGCTTTCGTTCGTGCCACCAGCACTTAATACCTCTTCAGTTATTATTGGAGTTGCAGCTTTCTTCTGTTTTCGATTTTTCGTATCGGACCACTCTCTTGAACTTGTTTTGCCGTCTTGAACATTTCTTCATACGTTTGAATTCTTGCCTTTAGCTCTTCGATTTCACTTCGAAGGCGGCACACTTCCTGTCTATCCTCGAGCACTTGTGTTTTGCGACCGGCATCTGCGGTATCCTGCGTGCTCGTGTGTCTCCGCTTGTTGACACTTGCCAATTTCACACCGTCACTCTCCCCGGGGCCCCCCAACGGAGGGAAGCCGTCGGGCTCCTCCATACAGCAGTCCCGAGTTGTCTTTGGTTAGTTGCTTTTCTTGATTTATTGGTATGGTTCGTCGATGCCTTCGACGATTAATTCTTCCCCAATAAAATCAAAACTTGCTTTTGACTGACTCGTACAAAATTAATTCAATTATTTGAAACTGACTTTTGTGAAAAATTAATTAATTTTTAAAATTAATGACAGGAGCGATTAAAAACACATCTACACGCAACGAGTGCTAGACGTAGAATCCAAGAAATTTCCCTAGCGCAGAGGTGTGCGAGTAGCGGCTGTGAGTTTAGCTGCGATTTCAGGTAGGAAACTTGTGTCCTCTTGTGGCCTTTAAACATTTTGTGTGTTGCTCAACTCTTTCAGCAACACCAGTTATGAAATCGCAGAACGGTGACCTCCCCAATGCATTGGCTAAGCGAGTACTTGGAATTTGCATAGTTCCGTATGCTAGTAAAATATTCAGAATATCGGGGGTGTGATGTATTTGGGTTGTTTCACAAACCTAAATCGATTCAGGAACGTGATAGAATTGTTCATCTATTGAAGTTCGATTCAATATTCTCCAAGAAATGCTGGTGGGGTACATGCGGCAAATTTCGAAACGTGTTGTGAATAATAATTAGATTGACTAGCTCTTTTGCTTCAATTACGGTGGAACACCATAAAGAACATAATCTAATTCGCATCTTCATTCAAGGAAGTCGATATTATTCACGAGCTGTCAGATAATTTTTTATTGGGATGCCGGGGAAATATGATGTGGCCATCTGTACAAGGCGTTATGTGCCAATATACCCGTGGGTTTGTACACAAGGTGGTAAAATGGTGCGTATTTATGTACATTAGCCTCATTTTCTACTACTGGCGTTATTTCAATGTCTACTTGGAGACAAATCGAATAAATATTAAAAGGTACGGAAAAGTAACGTATAAGTATACACTTTCACTTTACTTTTGTTCCATTAACAGATTTTGAGTGTCGAACCCCTACTTATTTGTTTTTAATCAGAATTATAATCTAAAGTTTCGATACGAAAAGCATTAGCGAATTTCTTAGTTTTTTTTGGCGTTAAATATACATTTTGAAATGTACTTTAAATCGTAAGCTTGAAGAAATTTAGGGAAAAATTCTTATTTGGTTTATATTTGATAGAATTGAATTGAGAAATATTGAGATGGAGTGTTTACTCGTACTTGTTCTTGTTTTTCGTTTGGTATAAAAATCCTGCTATGCTGAAATGCCCAAGGTGAATAGGAAGTATTGACGTCGGTTGCGAAAACAGGGTAGAAATAAAAATGTCTAACATAGATACATTTTGAAACAAATCATATGAACACAAAATCATAAAACATTTAAATATACGTATGTAAGATTACACACATACGTTTAACTAGAACCTTGATGCATGGAAATAATCTTTTTGCATGAGTAATTCATACATAATTTTTCCTTTTATGTTTTCCGTCATCTTTTCCAATGTTGTGCTGTTAAAAATTGAACATTTCCAATGATTTGAATATCGTCTGTCGTAAATGTCTTTCTGTAGGAAAAAAGTATATAAGTTGGTTTTTGCTTATTTATTAAACTTTATAAAAAAATACACGATCAAGATTATAAAAAGAAAAAAATTTTCATATTCACTTCCTTGGTAGTAATAGTAGCCGTTTTTTTTATTTTTAATAATTATGTTTAAGCATACAAACGATCGTCCTTTGTCAAAAATCATCCGAAACTTAGCTACAATAATATTTTTGTTTATGCTTATTTTTTCTTTTTATAATTTGCTACGATTGAATAAATATTTTCCACTTACCTTCTTTGCGCTGCTTGTTTTACCTTAACAAAATGAATTTGTTTTTACATGCAATGGTTCTATTTTATTGAATTTATGCAAAATAAATAGAAAAAAAGTATGGAAGTAAAAATTGAAAGTTAAAAGTAATTAGTGTAAACTATGACTTAAATTATTCATAGCATCACAAGTTTCATATAGATACTCGTATATATATATATATATATATATATATATATATATATATATATATATATATATATATATATATATATATACACTACCGGTCAAAAGTTTGAGACCACTAATAAAAACTTTTGTTATTAGTAAATATTTTAGAAAATATTGGTGATAAATAGTAATCTGCACACCTGCATATTCTATTGTTCATAAAGATTGCCTAAAAGCTAATTCTTTTGTACAGAAGCCAAGGAAAGGGCAATAAACAAGCATTGTATCCAAACATCAATGTTAGCCGCGGAAGAGGTAGGCCGACAGATCAATTGTTAAAAATTTATTACCTCATTACCGCAGCTGGTGCTTCATTTTTTTTACATCAACTAACAATACAATTGTTCTAAATTCTCAAAATATTTTTAATTATTATTTTAACCTTGCATTTGTCTGGTTATTTACAGTTATCCACAGTTAGTCTGATCTTGTGGTTCCTACAGTCAAGACATCTCTAAAATGGGAAAAGTTCCGGAAATTAGTGTTGAAACGCGATCTGCCATCGTTGTTCTCCACAACGAAGGCAAATCTGAACGTCAGATAGCAAGTCAACTCAAGTTATCGAAGACTTGTGTTCATCGCACTATTGTGCGCTACAAACAAACCGGCAGTAATCAAGATTGTCCGCGCTCTGGGAGACCAAGAGCTACAACTTCTAGTGAAGACAAATTTATTGTGGTGACCAGCAAGCGGAATAGACGTCTGACAGTCCCAGAAATTTGTGTAGATGTCAACGAATCTCGGGAAAAACCTGTGTCAGTGTCTACAGTGCAAAGACGATTGCGAGACGCCAAGTTGTTTGGCCGCGTTGCTGTGCGTAAACCTCTGTTGAAACCGCAGAATAAAAAGAAACGGATGCAATGGGCCCCAACCCGTCGAGATTGGACCGAAGAAGACTTCAGAAAAGTTCTTTGGAGTGACGAATCAAAATTTGAAGTGTTCGGGTCAAAAAGAAGAATTTTCGTCCGACGCTCCGCCGAAGAAAAGATGATGCCGCAGTGTGTAGTGCCGACTGGCAAGCATGGTGGCGGATCTGTTATGATCTGCGGTTGTTTCTCTGGCTATGGGATTGGAAATCTAGTCCAAATCAAAGGCATAATGAAAAAGGAGCAATATAAAGAAATTTTGGAGAAAAACGCCATTCCCTCCGGAATAAAGTTAATCGGCCGTGGATTTATTTTCCAACAAGATAATGATCCAAAACATAGTTCGAAATTATGTAGAAGCTATTTAGACAAAAAACAGTCGGAAAAAGTATTAGAAAACATGACCTGGCCACCTCAAAGCCCCGATCTTAATCCCATTGAACTTTTGTGGGAAGAGCTCGATCGAAACGTTCGGGAACAGTGTCCATCTTCACAGCAGGCCATGTGGAATGCATTGGAGGAAAGCTGGAATAATATCTCGCAAGAGACTATAACTAAATTAATTGCCTGCATGCCTAGATTAGTAAAAGAAGTCATAAAGTGCAAAGGAGGATATTTCGACGAAAAATCATTTTAAACTCTCTTGTGTGTATTTTGTTAAGAACACTGTATTCGTCAAGACTTCTTCTTATTTTAGTTTTAAATCTTGTGTGTAAAATGATAATAAATCCAGTTTTCCATAAAGTTTTAAATATCTTGACTTTTATTTGTTTTCTCATATTTTTCCATAGTGGTCTCAAACTTTTGACCAGTAGTGTATGTATCTTTGGTGGAACATAATTTATATTCACGATATTGTGTAGTTGAATGAGTATGAGTACCTTAGATAGGAAGCTTAATTCGATTTATTGTTGGCAAAAGCTTAATTCTATTTATTGTTGGTAAAAATCAGAACGAAACAAAGCTGTGGTTTTTCATTATAAAAAAAAATATATAGTTTTTCGTATCTAGATTAATAGAGAGAAATTTTCAAGAAAGAGTTTCAAACGAAAAGAAATAAAATCATGATAAAGGAACGTGTAATCATATGAACTTACGTGAATCATATGAACTTTTGATCAACCAATATATAAACAATACCGATTTTATGGTTTCAAGGGTAATGTGAATAATAATTGATATAACAACCAGTAAACCTAGTTTTCCTTAACTAGTTAGTTAAAATATAACTATTATTTCTTACTGATTGGAGCTCTAAAAAACTTAAACGATTATCTATTTCGACAACAAAGTTGGGCCTCGAGCATACGTCCGTACATACCGAGAAGCCAATTGTAACTCAGATCATTACTTGATCAAATTAACCTATCAATGTCGTATGTCGAAGGCATATTCGGCGAAGACCAGCCCACTACAAAAATTTGACATCGAAAGGCTCCAAACGGCGTGACTGGGCAAAAATTTCACAGAGACCCTCGACAACCAGCTGGCTCCCATCTTATCAGACGCATCGTTAAAGACGAGCAACGAGCTCTGGATGGAAGTGAAATGGCTATTAGGACCGTGGCAGAACAGAGAATCGAACATGAAGCCCGGCGAAAGAGGAATCATTGATTCAATGATGACTGCCAGAATGTGTTAGATAAAAAGAATCAGGCGTACAAAGAAAACGTAGGTAGGAAAACCAGGACGAAGATAGAACACTATGAAAATCTCAGAAGAGTAGCGAATAAGATAGTTTGGATTCAGGTAAGAAAATACTATGATAATCAATTGAGAAGTATAGATATAAGTTTAGCGAGCAACAAGACAAAACAAGCATACAAAGTAGTGAAAAGCCTGAAAAGTGGTTATCAGCTCAAAACCACGCCCTGTCGTGATAACATGGGCAATATAATTGCTGATGAAACAAGATTAAGGAACGATGAGCATCATATTTTAAGAACCTCATTAATCCTCCGAACAGCTCCAGAACATGGGAGCACATAGATGTCTGCGGAGAGCTGACATTGGCCCCACCAACTCTGGATGAAGTGTGTTCCGCCATCCAAGCCCAAAAGGATAATAAAGCGCCAGGTATAGATGAGATTCCAGTGGAGCTCATCAAATATGGTGGCAGAAGTGTTCATCAAGCTATTCTCAAAGTCATCCAGCACATTTGGCAACAAGAACATGTGCCAAAAGAGTGGAGCCAATCAATTCTATTATAGCTACAGTGCAAAAATTATAGAGGCATATCACTATTATGTACGGCGTACTAAATTTTTTCAAAGATCTTACAAAATAAAATCGGATCATACGTCAACTATATTATTGGGGAGTATCAAGGTCACTTTGGGTAGGTTGATTGACGATAGATCAATTGTTCATAGTCAAACAGTTACTTGAAAAATGTTGGGAGCTTAACATAGACGTGCACCAAATTTTCGTTGACTTCAAGCAAGCATATGACAGTATTTACTGTAACGTACTGTACCAAATAATGCTTTGCTTTTTCGTCCCTACCAAATTAGTCCGTCTTACCAAAATGACAATGACGTCGACGACCTCCCAAGTCCGCATCAATAACCAACTCACCGATTCCTTTGACGAATATATCGGTCTAAAGCAGGGAGATGTGCTGGCCACATGGCTATTCAATTTGGCTCTGGAAAACATCATATGAAGGTACCGGTCGATACGCGAGGTACATTACTACGCAAGTCGAGCCAAGCCTATGCAGATGACATAAACATTTTGTCACGGTCGTTAACAACTGCCAAAGAA
>OZ017739.1:221910042-222082542 GCA_963969285.1 Odontomyia ornata
AGTGAGATGCTTGCGCGACGGATTTCATTGCGTCGATGTCTCGTCCTGAATACGTGATAGCCTAATAAATAAAAAATATTAATTTCTATGCAACCAACTTTAAATCAACATCCTTACCAGCTTTCCACTAACAATTTGATTTACATCTTCCGCCTTTCTCAGCATTATTTTGCAGAGCAATATATATATTTGAGTGCAGTTTATGCTCTGTTACTTTCGACACTGTCAAAACCTTCGAATGCTTCATAAAAATATGAAAAAGCTCGTCTGCCGCATGTAGGATACCCGATTGCAAATCTACAGCCCCCTGCATCTTAGGCGGACAGTAGATAGCATTTGCCCCAGAACGTGCCGAGGTCAGGGCAGCACGCGCTTTTAGCAAATTGCTTAGAGCATGATAGGTCATACTTTCAAGAATAAAACTTCTACGAGCAAATTTTTGTCGTCCAACTTTTTTAATTCTTTCAGCAGCTGTGACCCCCAGCGCTAGCGCTTCAGAATACATCCCAGTATCCTGAAAATCAGCTAGAGATCTTTAGTGAGATGCTTGCGCGACGGATTTCATTGCGTCGATGTCTCGTCCTGAATACGTGATAGCCTAATAAATAAAAAATATTAATTTCTATGCAACCAACTTTAAATCAACATCCTTACCAGCTTTCCACTAACAATTTGATTTACATCTTCCGCCTTTCTCAGCATTATTTTGCAAAGCAATATATATTTGAGTGCAGTTTATGCTCTGTTACTTTCGACACTGTCAAAACCTTCGAATGCTTCATAAAAATATGAAAAAGCTCGTCTGCCGCATGTAGGATACCCGATTGCAAATCTACAGCCCCCTGCATCTTAGGTGGACAGTAGATAGCATTTGCCGTGGAACGTGCCGAGGTCAGGGCAGCACGCGCTTTTAGCAAATTGCTTAGAGCATGATAGGTCATACTTTCAAGAATTGAACTTCTACGAGCAAATTTTTGTCGTCCAACTTTTTTAATTCTTTCAGCAGCTGTGACCCCCAGCGCTAGCGCTTCAGAATACATTCCAGTATCGAAAAACAAAGCAATTAATCGAGCTTCCAGTGATTGTCTTAAGAATGTTCGTTTCTCTTGTTTCGCCCATTCTATACATTCTTTACAAGGTTGAACCTCGATACCAGTACCAGCTTCCAAGTCTCAAAGCAAATCCACTAACGACCGCACTAACTTGGCGGCCTTCGCTTTGCTAATAAGGCTAAGAAACGGTCTCGTCACTTTGATCAAATCTGCTAGCTCCTTGGCCTTTTCTTCTTGTTTGTACAATTCACCTAATTGCAGAATGCCTTGTTCCTTGACACGAATAAGCTCTTCGTCATTCTCGGCTATTCCTTGCTCGCGAACAATTTTGTTGAGTAGCGAAACTCCTTCCTCGCGATTCACAAGAGATACAGCCTGTGCTCCTTCGAATCACAGTGACAGGAATTTCGGCGTCTAATTGCTTGGAACTGCATTAACTGTCAGGAGTTGTCAGTTTTACTTTTGTATGAGGTCATGTCACAGAAATTGCAGAGCAAGACGCAGTGGTTATACTTTCCCAACCACGAAATGGATCACCCTGTATAAAGATTGTATATATATACATATATGTAAATATATATATATATATATATATATATATATATATAGATAAATATATATATATATATATATATATATATATATATATATATATATATACATACATATATATATATATATATATATATATATATATATATATATATATATATATATATATGTGTGTATGTATATATACATATATATATAAATATATATACATATATATATATATATATATATATATATATATATATATATATATATATATATATATATATATATATATATATATATAGGTGTATATATATATATATATATATACATATATAAATATATATATATATATATATATATATATATATATATATATATCTACATGTATATATATATATATATATATATATATATATATATATATATATTTATAAAATATATACATATATATATAGAAATATGTATGTTTATAAATATATATTAACTTATATATATATATATATATATATATATATATATATATATATATATATATACAGTAGAACTCCAGGTATCCGAATAAATTGGGACCGGACCCCATTCGGATAACCAAAAATTCGGATAAAAAATGGTATATTTTAAAGAAACAGAGCTTGTTTTCGGTACTGTTGCATTATAGTTGATTACTCTAGTGTACCTACACTGCAAACAATGTATAGAATATATTATGAATGCTACAGTACATAAAATGTTAAATGATAAGTGTTGCATGCATACTTTAATATGTAGTTGTCTTGAAAATAAACTGTTGTCACAGGATTTTATTTTTTGAACATTTCGTTGAGAGTACATTGCTTTGACGTAGTAGGACGTTTCCGAGCGGTGAGGTCCGGCAGGCTCTTCACGGCTTAGAATTGTACTGTGTCACATTCCGGTTGCCACTCCATCCACTTTAAGGCGTTTTCAAAACAAATAAACGCTTCTCCGTGCGTGGGAACATTTTCATCCTTGGTTTCTTCCCCGGTTTCATCTTTGTCGTTGGTATCATCTTATCGTTCGTTCATGACACTCTGCAATTTCATCATCTATCATAATAGGAAATCCTTGGTCGTCTTTGTTACATTGAAGCCACTCCTCCACATCATCAGCTTCGCATTCTGAACAGCCCGTCATTTCCTTGGCAATGTCAAGAAATCCTACCATGGACAGACCGTGTTCCTGTTCATCAACAGCAGCTGTTGTTTGCTGTTGTTGGCGTTTACTTTGGTTTTCGGCTTCCAGTTGTTCCTTTGTTGATGTGCCGTTTATTCTATTCCAAGCTCGTTTAAGTGAAACACTTTTCACCACATTTTCGTATATGAATGCAAAACTATTTCTTCCTTGTTCTCTTCAGCCAGTAACAATTTTTGGAGCAACTGGCGTCGGTAGTGTTGTTTGGTGCTCTCAATCACGCCCTGATTCATAGGCTGCAGTAGACCAGTAACATTAGGTGGGAGGAATAGGCATTTAAACTCGCCATTCTCACTCTCAAGAAGCTTATCTGGCGGATAAGTTGGCACATTGTCGATGATGAGTAGAACCTTTTCCCAGTTTCTTTTTAAATTTTTTTACAACAGGGATGAGAGTTTTATTACACCATTCGAGAAATACACTCGAATCTATTCGTGCACTTTTTGGTTCGTATAAGTTACTGGCAAGTTTTTAACATTTTTAAAAGCTCTTGGCTTCTTTGCTTTGCCAATCATTAGCAAAGGTAGCCGATGGTTGCCTGTAGAGTTAGCACAAACGAGAATGTTGACGTGTTCTTTACTAACCTTATGCCCTGAAGCACTTTCCTCTCTTTTAATGCCAATGATCTCCTAGGCAAAGCCTTTTAATTTAAACCAGTTTCATGCTTTTTAAAAGTTTCAAGCTTTTGGCAGCTTCACGATCGGCAGACAGTTTTCTTTCGCTACACCTAACTCCCAAATGCCATGCCTAGATTTAAAATTATAAAGCCAACCATGCCCGTTTTTCACTAAATATCAGTGCTCTTTTACATGAAATTTGACCTGAAATCGTTTGTCCAATTAAACGTTGCCGTTTTTAGCTTTTTTACCACTTTGCTAGATGAAGATCCATCTTCAGTATCTAATGCACTTACAAAACTTGAAATTTTTGGGCTGCTAGTTTTAATGCCTGATATTATAGCCGCTCCGATGCCAAATCTCTCGGCAAGTTGTTTCTCAGGCACATGTTTTTTTAATTGATTGACAATTTCCACTTTACAGGTATCACTCAGTGAAAGCACAACACGTTTACGTTTTGTACTCATTTCGGACACTAAATCCAGCAGTAGACGCTAAACGAACGACAGCAGAAGACGCTAAACGTAATGTCAGCACGTGCAGCGTTCAAATGCTCGGATGTGGATGGATACTCTGGTGCGCAGGCGCGGGTCAACTTAACCAACAAAGATGAGAGCAGCAAAGTAGATAAGGCAGACTGGTGGGAATGTAGGTAGCGCATGTTAGAGGAACAGTGGATAGTGAACACGTCGTTGCTATAGTAATGACACATAGGCATTGCCTATACACTATCCTATCGCACGCGCTTGCGCTGTATTTTTAAATATTTATTTCGCCGAAAATCGATTCAGATAATTGGAGTTCCACTATATATATATATATATATATATATATATATATATATATATATATATATATATATATATATATATATATATATATAAATTTATATATTTATATATACATGTGAATATAACTGTATATATATATATATATATATATATATATATATATATATATATATATATATATAAATTTATATATTTATATATACATGTGAATATAACTGTATATATATATATATATATATATATATATATATATATAAATATATATATCTATGTAAGCATATACACTGTATATATGTATATATATATATATATATATATATATATATATATATATATATATATATATATATATACATTGTGTATATATATACTCGTATATAGATACACACACACACACATATATATATATATATATATATATATATATATAGATATATATAGATATATCTATATATATACATTTATCTATATATATATATATATATATATATATATGTGTATATATATATATATGTATATATATATATATATATATAAATATATAAATATATATATATATATATATATATATTTTTTTTTTTTTTTTTTTTTTCTTTAAAAGCCGTCGGGCCTTGCTTAGTTGTGTGAGCAGACGCGTTTCGACTACTTTGAGTCATCTTCAGTGTCTAAAGGATGTGTTGAAGGGAGCGACTTTATATAGTCGTAGGATGGGTAATTAGCGAATAGGTAATTAGCGGATGGGTAATTAGCGGATGGGTAATTAGCGGATGGGACCTAGAACAACTAGTAATCGACACTGAACTAGCCATTAACAAACTGCCGCAGGAACAACAGACACATGCAAGACATACTGCAGTAGACATACTACAAAAAATACGCACTAGCATAAACAAAACGGATTTCCACGAAGACCATAAGATATTAAGACACATTCAGACAAAGCTAACGGATAACCTACTAACAGTGACGAAGGCTGACAAAGGACATACAACGGTGATCCTAAAAACAACGGACTATGTACAAAAAACAATAGACTTCATTAACGCCAACGGCTACAAACTGGTAAACAAAGACCCCACCAATAGGTTCCAAGCGGACTTACGTACCGCCATTATACAATCCCCACTAATTATTCCTCCTAATACTAAGCAACGCTACATAAACCCAAATCCATGCACACCACCCCTTAAAGCACAACCTAAGCTCCACAAACCCAATATTCCTATCCGTCCTGTCGTCAACTACCGCCCAGCTCCTGCATACCAATTAGCACGGTACTTGGCAACGATAATGGCTGATGTCGTGCACCTTGACGACAAATACGCATTAAAGAACAGCCGCGAGCTAGCAAATTCTACCACTTCTTTAAAATTGACTGAAAATTGTCAACTTTTATCATTAGACATCACCAACCTCTATACGTCTATCCCTGTCGATGAAACACTGGCCATACTAAAAGAAAAACTTTCATTCAACAACAGCCGACAATTTACAGATCAAATACTCAATCTCATAAAGACCACAATCAAACAGAACTATTTTAAGTTCAATAGCAACACATACATTGCCAAAGACGGTCTGGGTATGGGACATCCAATGTCCTCAATAATGTCAGAAATATTCTTACAATCTTTGGAAGAAGTCTTTATACCCAAAGTTGTCAAAAGATTCAATGTAATATTTTACAGACGATATGTGGATGACTGTTTCATTGTTATTGACTCACAAGAAAATAAACAAGACGAACTACTTGCCTATATGAATGAAATTCACCCGAATATAAAGTTCACTATGGAAAAAGAAACAAACGGACAACTCAACTATATGGACCTAACTGTGACACGTGAACAAACACGATTGGACTACAAAATATACAGAAAACCAACCACAACTGGTCATACCATACATGAAACATCTAACCACCCCGCACAACATAAGCTAGCAGCGTACAGATCAATGGTGCAGAGGCTTCACTCCATCCCCATGACTCCTACTAACTACTCCAACGAACTAAACAACATTTACAGAATAGCTAATAATAACGGATACAAACAATGCGACATTGACAAACTAGTCACACAGTACAAACAAAAACAGGAACGCCAACCGACGGAAACTCATAAGAACGACCAACAGTGGGTATCGTTAACATACGTAGGCAAAGAGACATACAAACTATCAAACTTCCTTAGGAAATACAAATTGCAAACTGCATTCAAAACGAACAACAACATTGGAAACAAACTGAAGCCAAAACTGAATGACACATCGATATACGAAGGCAGCGGCATATACAAACTGACATGCAAGGACTGCGACATGGTATATATAGGAAGGACAACACGAAAACTAACGACAAGATACAAAGAGCACCTACGATCTTTCTTATACAACAAGGCAGACTCCAATTATGCGACGCACCTACAAAACCACGCACATGAGCCTGATGCTATGACAAACTCTATGAAATTGCTACACAAACAAAACAAAGGACCAAGACTTGACATCCTAGAAAGGCTTGAAATTTATAAACATAGAAAGACAGACGGTGACATTATCAACGAACAACTTGTTACCAATTCCGACGCAATTTTCTCAGTCCTAGACCACACTCTTAGACGAAAACGGAAACGAGATGAAACAGAACAAACGGACAGCCAACAAGCAAAAAAACAAAAACATAATATCCCCCTACGTGGCATAATTGAGTAATTTACTTCCTGACCTCATTACCCATCCACTAATTACCCATCCGCTAATTACCCATCCGCTAATTACCCATCCGCTAATTACCTATTCGCTAATTACCCATCCTACGACTATATAAAGTCGCTCCCTTCAACACATCCTTTAGACACTGAAGATGACTCAAAGTAGTCGAAACGCGTCTGCTCACACAACTAAGCAAGGCCCGACGGCTTTTAAAGAAAAAAGAGGATTGGCCTGCGGATATCAAATAAACAAAGTTATTGACTACAACACTGCCAGCCAGGCAAAACTGTTGCGTTCATTCCAATACCGTACCCTAAAACTTCATCAAACAATAGCAAACATATGGTTCAACAAACAGTGCTTGAAAAACAACATTACACCAGCATTTGCAAGAATCGTGATAAAACAAAACACAATCGCTGCACGTAACACACAACGTAGCGCACAGATGCTCCGCATTAAAAACGAAATAAGAACACTGTACATAAAAAAGGACGAAATCAACCGACAACTACTACACTCACACTTACAATTAACTAACACTATACAAACTGAAAACTTTCTACAGTTTTATAATGACGTGAGGCAAAACATTGATATTCAGCTCAAAACTAAATATGAGACCATGACGAAAAAACTTGACAAATTGATGAAAAAACAAAACAAAATGACCACACCAGCGAACAGAACTTTCTATCCACGGACTGTAAACCTATCAGATACGCCTTTTACGACACAAGAAATGGAGCTATTAAATAAGGGACTGAAACACAACTTACATAATACAAACCGCAACAAAGACCTAGAACAACTAGTAATCGACACTGAACTAGCCATTAACAAACTGCCGCAGGAACAACAGACACATGCAAGACATACTGCAGTAGACATACTACAAAAAATACGCACTAGCATAAACAAAACGGATTTCCACGAAGACCATAAGATATTAAGACACATTCAGACAAAGCTAACGGATAACCTACTAACAGTGACGAAGGCTGACAAAGGACATACAACGGTGATCCTAAAAACAACGGACTATGTACAAAAAACAATAGACTTCATTAACGCCAACGGCTACAAACTGGTAAACAAAGACCCCACCAATAGGTTCCAAGCGGACTTACGTACCGCCATTATACAATCCCCACTAATTATTCCTCCTAATACTAAGCAACGCTACATAAACCCAAATCCATGCACACCACCCCTTAAAGCACAACCTAAGCTCCACAAACCCAATATTCCTATCCGTCCTGTCGTCAACTACCGCCCAGCTCCTGCATACCAATTAGCACGGTACTTGGCAACGATAATGGCTGATGTCGTGCACCTTGACGACAAATACGCATTAAAGAACAGCCGCGAGCTAGCAAATTCTACCACTTCTTTAAAATTGACTGAAAATTGTCAACTTTTATCATTAGACATCACCAACTTCTATACGTCTATCCCTGTCGATGAAACACTGGCCATACTAAAAGAAAAACTTTCATTCAACAACAGCCGACAATTCACAGATCAAATACTCAATCTCATAAAGACCACAATCAAACAGAACTATTTTAAGTTCAATAGCAACACATACATTGCCAAAGACGGTCTGGGTATGGGACATCCAATGTCCTCAATAATGTCAGAAATATTCTTACAATCTTTGGAAGAAGTCTTTATACCCAAAGTTGTCAAAAGATTCAATGTAATATTTTGCAGACGATATGTGGATGACTGTTTCATTGTTATTGACTCACAAGAAAATAAACAAGACGAACTACTTGCCTATATGAATGAAATTCACCCGAATATAAAGTTCACTATGGAAAAAGAAACAAACGGACAACTCAACTATATGGACCTAACTGTGACACGTGAACAAACACGATTGGACTACAAAATATACAGAAAACCAACCACAACTGGTCATACCATACATGAAACATCTAACCACCCCGCACAACATAAGCTAGCAGCGTACAGATCAATGGTGCAGAGGCTTCACTCCATCCCCATGACTCCTACTAACTACTCCAACGAACTAAACAACATTTACAGAATAGCTAATAATAACGGATACAAACAATGCGACATTGACAAACTAGTCACACAGTACAAACAAAAACAGGAACGCCAACCGACGGAAACTCATAAGAACGACCAACAGTGGGTATCGTTAACATACGTAGGCAAAGAGACATACAAACTATCAAACTTCCTTAGGAAATACAAATTGCAAACTGCATTCAAAACGAACAACAACATTGGAAACAAACTGAAGCCAAAACTGAATGACACATCGTTATACGAAGGCAGCGGCATATACAAACTGACATGCAAGGACTGCGACATGGTATATATAGGAAGGACAACACGAAAACTAACGACAAGATACAAAGAGCACCTACGATCTTTCTTATACAACAAGGCAGACTCCAATTATGCGACGCACCTACAAAACCACGCACATGAGCCTGATGCTATGACAAACTCTATGAAATTGCTACACAAACAAAACAAAGGACCAAGACTTGACATCCTAGAAAGGCTTGAAATTTATAAACATAGAAAGACAGACGGTGACATTATCAACGAACAACTTGTTACCAATTCCGACGCAATTTTCTCAGTCCTAGACCACACTCTTAGACGAAAACGGAAACGAGATGAAACAGAACAAACGGACAGCCAACAAGCAAAAAAACAAAAACATAATATCCCCCTACGTGGCATAATTGAGTAATTTACTTCCTGACCTCATTACCCATCCACTAATTACCCATCCGCTAATTACCCATCCGCTAATTACCCATCCGCTAATTACCTATTCGCTAATTACCCATCCTACGACTATATAAAGTCGCTCCCTTCAACACATCCTTTAGACACTGAAGATGACTCAAAGTAGTCGAAACGCGTCTGCTCACACAACTAAGCAAGGCCCGACGGCTTTTAAAGAAAAAAGAGGATTGGCCTGCGGATATCAAATAAACAAAGTTATTGACTACAACACTGCCAGCCAGGCAAAACTGTTGCGTTCATTCCAATACCGTACCCTAAAACTTCATCAAACAATAGCAAACATATGGTTCAACAAACAGTGCTTGAAAAACAACATTACACCAGCATTTGCAAGAATCGTGATAAAACAAAACACAATCGCTGCACGTAACACACAACGTAGCGCACAGATGCTCCGCATTAAAAACGAAATAAGAACACTGTACATAAAAAAGGACGAAATCAACCGACAACTACTACACTCACACTTACAATTAACTAACACTATACAAACTGAAAACTTTCTACAGTTTTATAATGACGTGAGGCAAAACATTGATATTCAGCTCAAAACTAAATATGAGACCATGACGAAAAAACTTGACAAATTGATGAAAAAACAAAACAAAATGACCACACCAGCGAACAGAACTTTCTATCCACGGACTGTAAACCTATCAGATACACCTTTTACGACACAAGAAATGGAGCTATTAAATAAGGGACTGAAACACAACTTACATAATACAAACCGCAACAAAGACCTAGAACAACTAGTAATCGACACTGAACTAGCCATTAACAAACTGCCGCAGGAACAACAGACACATGCAAGACATACTGCAGTAGACATACTACAAAAAATACGCACTAGCATAAACAAAACGGATTTCCACGAAGACCATAAGATATTAAGACACATTCAGACAAAGCTAACGGATAACCTACTAACAGTGACGAAGGCTGACAAAGGACATACAACGGTGATCCTAAAAACAACGGACTATGTACAAAAAACAATAGACTTCATTAACGCCAACGGCTACAAACTGGTAAACAAAGACCCCACCAATAGGTTCCAAGCGGACTTACGTACCGCCATTATACAATCCCCACTAATTATTCCTCCTAATACTAAGCAACGCTACATAAACCCAAATCCATGCACACCACCCCTTAAAGCACAACCTAAGCTCCACAAACCCAATATTCCTATCCGTCCTGTCGTCAACTACCGCCCAGCTCCTGCATACCAATTAGCACGGTACTTGGCAACGATAATGGCTGATGTCGTGCACCTTGACGACAAATACGCATTAAAGAACAGCCGCGAGCTAGCAAATTCTACCACTTCTTTAAAATTGACTGAAAATTGTCAACTTTTATCATTAGACATCACCAACCTCTATACGTCTATCCCTGTCGATGAAACACTGGCCATACTAAAAGAAAAACTTTCATTCAACAACAGCCGACAATTCACAGATCAAATACTCAATCTCATAAAGACCACAATCAAACAGAACTATTTTAAGTTCAATAGCAACACATACATTGCCAAAGACGGTCTGGGTATGGGACATCCAATGTCCTCAATAATGTCAGAAATATTCCTACAATCTTTGGAAGAAGTCTTTATACCCAAAGTTGTCAAAAGATTCAATGTAATATTTTACAGACGATATGTGGATGACTGTTTCATTGTTATTGACTCACAAGAAAATAAACAAGACGAACTACTTGCCTATATGAATGAAATTCACCCGAATATAAAGTTCACTATGGAAAAAGAAACAAACGGACAACTCAACTATATGGACCTAACTGTGACACGTGAACAAACACGATTGGACTACAAAATATACAGAAAACCAACCACAACTGGTCATACCATACATGAAACATCTAACCACCCCGCACAACATAAGCTAGCAGCGTACAGATCAATGGTGCAGAGGCTTCACTCCATCCCCATGACTCCTACTAACTACTCCAACGAACTAAACAACATTTACAGAATAGCTAATAATAACGGATACAAACAATGCGACATAGACAAACTAGTCACACAGTACAAACAAAAACAGGAACGCCAACCGACGGAAACTCATAAGAACGACCAACAGTGGGTATCGTTAACATACGTAGGCAAAGAGACATACAAACTATCAAACTTCCTTAGGAAATACAAATTGCAAACTGCATTCAAAACGAACAACAACATTGGAAACAAACTTAAGCCAAAACTGAATGACACATCGATATACGAAGGCAGCGGCATATACAAACTGACATGCAAGGACTGCGACATGGTATATATAGGAAGGACAACACGAAAACTAACGACAAGATACAAAGAGCACCTACGATCTTTCTTATACAACAAGGCAGACTCCAATTATGCGACGCACCTACAAAACCACGCACATGAGCCTGATGCTATGACAAACTCTATGAAATTGCTACACAAACAAAACAAAGGACCAAGACTTGACATCCTAGAAAGGCTTGAAATTTATAAACATAGAAAGACAGACGGTGACATTATCAACGAACAACTTGTTACCAATTCCGACGCAATTTTCTCAGTCCTAGACCACACTCTTAGACGAAAACGGAAACGAGATGAAACAGAACAAACGGACAGCCAACAAGCAAAAAAACAAAAACATAATATCCCCCTACGTGGCATAATTGAGTAATTTACTTCCTGACCTCATTACCCATCCACTAATTACCCATCCGCTAATTACCCATCCGCTAATTACCCATCCGCTAATTACCTATTCGCTAATTACCCATCCTACGACTATATAAAGTCGCTCCCTTCAACACATCCTTTAGACACTGAAGATGACTCAAAGTAGTCGAAACGCGTCTGCTCACACAACTAAGCAAGGCCCGACGGCTTTTAAAGAAAAAAGAGGATTGGCCTGCGGATATCAAATAAACAAAGTTATTGACTATATATATATATATATATATATATATATATATATATTTATATATATTTATATATATATATATATATATATATATATATATATATATATATATATATAATGTTTGGCTTCTAACCTCTCTACGCAGATGCAAAAAAATAAGTTGAATAGTTTCTCGGTAATCAAAGTTTTATATCATGAAGCAGATCTTACACCAATATTTATAATTCTCACCTGTAATCAAAGAAACAACATTCAATGTTACTTATTCACTAATTTCGCTATTCACAATTTTATCTTAGTTTTAGAAGTATCGCTTAGTTGTGTTTCATAAATTCTGGCTGTCAACTCTTAAATTCTATTTGCATGTGAGTGAATCTTATTTCGGATTGTAAAAGTCTACCTTACCAACAAGTACGATAATGCAGGAACATTCAAAATGCTTTAAGCACTGCCTCCTTACCGCTGTGCTACAATCAACATAACACAAAATAAGAAACGTCAAGTAACGTAGCGCGCACATAGTTCGCCTACATACGACTCGCGCTTATGTGATCTTGACAGATACGGAAAAGTGTCATTGCGGCAAAAGTAATTGAAGAAAATGGATGACTTCGAATTAATTTTGAATTTTTATGTTATTGACAATGCGTTATAATTTTGTTTGATGAAAGTCTTCAACGGCGTAGAAGAAATATTAAATTAAATTTCAATACCAGAGTGGAATTGTGCTTAACAGGTGAGAACACCAGTTTTCTGCATGATTCCTCACAGCTGGATAAAATTTTACACACACTTTCAAATGGCGAGCAACAAGGTATCATTGTCACTTAAAGTAAACAATGTATTTGTCATACTGACATAAAAAGTTCGTTCGATTTCAACTTTTCATGTTGCGTATGTCATCCTTACGTCAAATGTACTCAATGCCCTATAAAATGTTCGGGTTCAACTTTTTTGACATATGCTTTATGTCTGGTTATGTTGATTGTAGCACTGCCTCCTTAAACCTGGCCATCTTGCTAGGTTTGATAATGCAGTGAAAAGGTAAACTGACAATCAGCTGTTTCATCAATGACGTCATTACTTTTTTGCTTTTTTTATCAGCTCCCGTGACATTTCTCCAATAAGTGTCAGATTATTGTAAAATTGTAGAAGCAATAGTTATTGGCGGTAATTTGTTGCCTGAAAAATAGTTCAGTAGGATTGCCTGAATTATTTTTGTGAGTCGTATAGTCGTGTAGGAAGTTGCAAAGCAGTTAATTAAGTATTTGATACATATTTTAGTCAACATTCATCTGAACTCCATTCAATTTCAGATCGATGAAACTTCGTTTATGAACATTGTGTCATATCTCATCAGTGCTCGTTAAGGACCATTTTTAATATTTCATCCGAGACTGGAATCTAGACAGAATCCGGAAACAGTGTGGTAGGCTTAAAAGCGTTTTATAATATTTAATATCATGTAATATTAGTATTGATTCCTTTCAGTAAATTATCAACTTTACACATTACAGAATGCTACAGTTAAATCGCTTGCACTAGAAGTAGTCGCATTGGTTTCCCGCAATAAGGAATGTGTAAGCGAGATAGCAGCGTGCGAAATACAGGGAAGCTATTTTGTTGCGCTGAAAGATCCTGATTTAAGAGACCAACAAATGAAAGTACTGAAAACACTTTCAGAGCTTCTGAATTCACAAGAGATGATAAAAGAAGCTCAAAACAAAGGTAAAGTGAATTCTTGGCAAACAATTATAAAATATTTACTTCCTGTTTAGGTACTGTGATATATCTACTGGACATGTTCTGTAATTCAAGGAATCCTCAAATGCGAGAACTTTGTGCTGAAATTCTCGCTAAAATGACCATTGACCGTTTAAGCGAACCTAAGGTAGGAAATTATAACATATACAAAATGATAGAAAGCTAATATTGCATAAAATTCTGCAGGTCCGCATAACAGTTTGTAAATTTCTACCTCCATTATTCATCGATGCAATGATTGAATCTCCGGCAACTTCCGTCCAATTATTCGAATCAATTCACGAGCATCCAGAATTAATTTGGAATGTGAAGACAAGAACAAAAGTATGAGATGTTGTTGCTGATATGGGCGATGGGTAAGCTAACAGAGATTAAGTAAAGTTTTCAAAGAGCCAATATAATATTTATTTACGTATAAATGCAGTTTTTGTAAAACACAGAAATAAAATCCAAAAATTTTGTGGAAAGACCCAGATATTCTTAAAGATGTTATACCCAATGAGGTGATTGTATCTGGCGTTTATTTGCGGCTGTTTGTTAGTAATCCAGCTTGGACTCTGCGCAAGCCGAAGTTATTATCAGATTTACTGGACTTCGTTGTAGACCTTATCAACAAAAATTCGCCGGATGTAAGTTAATTAATTTTTTATATCAACGGTAAACGGTCTTCTGGAATCTTCATAACGTACTCTTCAATATTTTTAGAAAGATGCATTGGAATTAGCATCTACTGCATTAGTCGAATTATTAAGAGCGCAGCCAATTTACTTAACGTACAACCAAAACATACATTGTCAGTATTACATCAATTAGCTCTTTCAGAGGTAAGATCAATTTGCCAGAATTTAATTGGTTTTAGATAAGCATGTATTTTATTTTAGTACTGCGTGACAGCAGTGTCGCAAACTGAATGTATCTTGCCTTTAAAATGGTGTATGGAAAATAACAAGCCACTGATAGAAAAAGCGTGTGAAATGTTAAGCGGTTTGTTTAAATACCAACATGTGAGTGTAATGATTCGATAAAAAAGCTTACCTCTAACTGTTATTGCGTTAATTGTAGGATTCATTGATTAGCCAGTCTTTAGAAAGTAATCTAATACCATTCCCGTTAAATTTGCTTGAAAGTCGTATGGAGTATGTAGACAGTCCTTCTGCGGTGAAGGCACAAGTTGTAGCTGCGCTCAAGGCGATGACACAATTTAAATTATGCTGATCGTGTATCGCAAATTTTATTGAAACATCCAGTGTGGGCAGAGTTTAAAGATCAGAAGCATGACTTATTCATAACGGATACAAACGTTAGAGGCTATTTAACAGGTGAGTTATTTACTTGTTTATGAATTATTGAATGAAATATCGATAAATTACCAAAATGGATTAAATACTTTACGCATATTTTTTTGCCAAGTATCGGGTTTGTTTCTTCCAATTCTCAATTCGGCTATGATAGGTATTAACTCAAAGTTCAAACAGTCCCAAATTCAATTACACATTGTGATAATTATCATTGCTTTTCAATGGCAAATTATTGAATATAAGCTTAAAAATTTCGTGTCATCGATTTTGAGCCTATCAAAGGATACACAAAGACATTTTTAATTTTGATCAGGTTTCACGATTTTCGCTTAATCCCTATCTCCTTGCTTATTCTAATTATGAAACGGACAACAATAAGGTTTTAGCCATACATTCCTTATAATAACACGTTTCAGGGTATCCTCAAACTGCTAAGCCTATACAGAAAATTTTTGGAAAGAGCTATCTTTACAGCAAATGTTATGCTTATGGGCGTAGATAATTAGCATATCGATGTATGTTTAGTAGAGCGATTTTCTTCAATTCATCCTAAAAGCTGATTTACAATTTCAGACTGGTCTGTTTTCTACTTATTCCTTCTTAAATAGGGTTTCCAATAGAACTGGCTGTATTTGTAATCAATTTAATTAATTTTAATTCAAATCTCGTTCTTTTGTAACATGCAATCCTAAACATCAATAGATATTGTGAACCTTTCTAGGGAAAAGGCATAAATGCTAGCATCTAATCACGGGTGTTTTAGTGGACCATGTAACCCATCGCTCATAATTTTGTTTTCATAAATTGCAATCAAGCCGATTGACGCGAGCATTAAAACGTCTTTCCATTTCATATATCTGCAGAGGAGCCAGATAAAATGATTGCGTTCTGTCAACAAAACATTTTTTAAAGATTAACTGCGTGCTTGTTTTATACGGCACGTTTATTCCTCGTTTTGTTGTCTAGAAATGTGACTTTGCTCGTTCTATATCGTTCCATAAATCAATACTTGATCATTTCGCCAATCTTCTTCTTTTTAGCCCTAAAGCCCTTCTCGGGCCTTTGCTTAGAGATAGTTAGGGTATCTCATTTTCATGACCGTATTGATTTTTTCGGAAGTTGGTTTGGTCAGTATCATACTCCCGTGTGCTTGCTCAGCTGCGATATGATCTGATTAAATCAGCACATATCACTACTGACTGAACACTCGTAGTCTGTCCGAAAAATCCCCTGAACTAAATCACGTTGCTCCCAACGAGATTTGAACCTGGGAAATTATCGTCATTCAATTCTAATTTGTATACAATTTGGCTTTCAACTGCTGAAGATAAGGATGATGCTACAGCATCATTACTAGTTGTTGAATTTGCATTCCACACTTACGACTTTAAAACAGTTTGCCTTATTTTCTAACTTTTCAATCAATTTTTTCAGAAACGTAATCGGAAGCTGATACCACGAAAAAATCGTCAGAATTGGAACAAACTGCCGAGGAAACGTTAACTCCTGAAATAACAACAGACGGAAACCGCCTCAACTACGCCAAGTACGGATGAGGATAACGAAAATGAATACGATCGTGGCTCAACAAGAACTGGAAGTGCATGTTTTCTTTGCCGTTATTTTAAAAATACCTTTGTAGCTTGATCTGTTTTTCATTATAGCTTAATTGAAAATAAAATAAATTTTATTTTATTTTATAATTTATCAAGGCTGATGGCATCAATTTACAAATTTTTTTATCGATGTTAATGCAATAACAATGAGTATGGACGTAGAACCGTGATGATTCGAGATGGCTAGTGGATGCTAAATCCCGATTTGGTGTGTCGCGCTGCTGACAATGAATCAATCTCATTGAATATTCTTGTATCCTGATTATAAAACGTCTGTTTTTTTTACCACGGATGCTGTAATGTTTTTAAAAAATTTATAAAGCAAGTATTATGAACTGTTAAATATTATTTCAAACTAATTTAAGAAGGAATTGAGGATTTCGGTGGATTTAGAGGAAAAAGGATATGCAGCTAAGCTAGTGAGGGAAGCAGATCAGAAATATTATCTTATAGGAAGTCATTTAGATTTAAAGTTTTCGGTAGGTTAACAGACAACTCTATCTTAATTTAACTATTGAAGTTACTTAAGAGTTTCTAGGTGGATAAACAGTCTGCGATAATTATCTTTATCTATAAAAGCTAAATCTGTTACCGCGTGTATTTCTGTTCTGGATAACTTCATGTTAAAAAGTTCTATTAAACTTGCTGTCTTTTTGTATGCAGCTAGATTGAAAAGCAAGCATACGACAGTATTGATCATAACGTGCTGTACTAAATAATGCTTTGCTTTGGCAACCTAGCCAAATTCGTCCATCTTATCAGAATGACGTGGACAACCTCCCAAGTCTGCATTAATAACCAACTCACCGACGCCTTTGACACCAAAAGCGGACTAAAGCAGGGAGACGGGCTGGACCCATTGCTATTCAATTTGGCTCTGGCTAAGAAAGCTACCTGTCCATACAAGAGATACGCTTTTATACAAGTTAAGCCAAGTGGTAGCCTGTGCAGATGATAGCAACATTTTGTTACGGTCGCTAGCAACTGCCAAAGAACTTTTCCCGAAACCCGACAGCGAAGCAAAACTAGTAGGGCTACAAATTAATGCGAATAAGACAAAGCTCATTACGCAGTCGAGGAAAAACACCTTAAGTATACAAAATATCGCACTTGGCGAATACACTAGTGAAAATGTGGGCGAACTTGTGTATCTAGGCACCAAAATAACGAGAACGCTAATGAAAGAGAAGAAAAACGCCGACGAATACAGCTCGCAAATAAAATATTGTATTCAGTTTTGACGACCTTGAACATGATGACACAACATGATGAACATATGAAAAAAATCCAACTAATTCAATATTACTAGTTTCGATTTGGTCAGCGGCTTTGAAATACTACTTAAATGTTGCTTTGCTCATTGTCGCCAATTAAGTACTCCATTATGTAATTTCGTCAGGATAAACGCATTTAAAACAAGTTTCTTAATGTGCACTGAAAAAGACTCATCTTCTTAACAAGCCTATTATTGGGGCGAATTGCCTCCTTAAGCTATTTATGTGTGGCAACTAGGTCACATAATGGTCTATGATAAGACCAAGATATTTCATTTCTAGCACTCTTTACAATTTTTCGCCGTTAATATTTAGTTCGACATCGATGTCTCATTATTTTGGTTTCCGATCGGCCAGCGCCTACTTTATTTCCAATGCTTCATTCGATCGAGTATTTCCTCTGCATCGGAAAAGCTGATTGCTTAACGAGAAGTTTTTGGAATGTTCTGACAGCAGGATTCTCGGACTGCAAATAATTAAATTAGCAATTAATTAACCAATTCAACATATAAACTTGCAAAAATAGTTCCTATATTTAAGGGTGGTGATCATCTCGACCCGAATAACTATAGCCCGATTACGCTGCTGACGGGATTTAGTAAGATATTTGAAAAAATACTGAACAATCGATTGACATCATTCTTAGTTGAAAACTCTATCGTAAGCTAATATCAATTTGGTTTTCAAAAGAACAAGAGTACTTTGGATGCCCTAGATTCTGCCACACGTTTCATCAATCTAGGACTTGACAGAGGTGATTATGTCATCGGCATTTTTGTGAATTTGAAAAAAGCATTTGATACAGTTGATCATGGCCTCTTGCTTCGTAAACTTGAATCGTATGGCATTCAGGGTAGTCCTAAGCAATTGTTTAAGAGGTACTTGGAGAGAAGATTACAGAGAACTTTAATCAACAATGTCCTTAGCGATCGAGCACCTACGAAAACAGGAGTTCCCCAAGGCTCACTACTTGGCCCAACTTTGTTCCTGCTATACACAAATAGTCTAAATACATGTGGACTGACGGGATATCACACATTATATGCTGATGACACAGTTCTACTTTATTCAGGACGAGACAAAACATTGAAAACACTATCAACCTGGATCTAGGAAAATTCCATCAGTGGTTAATCGAAGATAAACTAGTACTGAACACTACAAAGACAAAATAAATTGTTTTTAAGCAGAAGAACAAAGGAGGCAACAACAAAAAAAAGCATATAAAAACATTCTGAAACTGCCAATGCTTACTCAAACTCGTTTGGTTTACCAATTAGCAAAATCATTAACCTTTAGTCAAATCATTATAATGGAGAAAGCTATGTTTATTTACAACAATTTAAAAACTAATGGATCGGAACGATTATCATTAATTAAAGTATCACAGTTCAACCCATATAATGCGAGGAATGCAGATAAATTCGTAATACCTTTTGCCGGAACGGATAGTCTAGAGAACGATGCAACGAATGATGCTCTGCGTATATATAACAATCTACCAGAAATGGTTCAGAAAGCAAGGTCTCTTTCGGTATTTAAGAAAAGACTAAGGACTGATTGAAGCGTGCACCTGTTACTCAGAGCTTTTTTTTGAATGCGTCGTACTATATTGAATTTTTTTTTTTCCTTGAGAGCTGCTCATAATTTTTGGGCTAGATGTTCATGAAAAGGATTAGTTTACATTATTGTGTGCCCCCTTACACCGAAGAATTAAACATTGTCTGGGTAGTACAAAGGTCAAAGTGAGGTCATGTGAATGCAGATCGCACGAGCGTTGTGCGACGAAGAAAGAGTGATGGAGAGAGTGGTAGGGAGTGGAGGTACTAAATAAGTTTAATTTTTTTTTTATTGTTTGGAATTTGCTTTATATTCTTTGAAAATTTATGGCGATTAGTATTGAATAATGCGCGTTTGACTTTGACGTGCGAGGAATACAAATTAATTCGTAATGCCTTTTTTCAGAACCTATCGTCTAAAGAACGATGCTCTGTGTACGAGTACATATAACAATCTTCCAGAGATGGTTAAGGATGCAAACTCATCATTGGTATTTAAGCAAAGACAGGGATCATCTGATGAACACTGATTGAAGCGTGGACATGGATTTTTCAGTACAGTATCTTAGGGCATTTTTGACCCTATCGACGAGATACTTGAAGAGACAGTTACTCAGAGTTTTTTTTTAAGTTTCGTGTTATGCGGTTTTTTTTTTGTCTCTGAGACCTGATCACGTATTTGAATAAATATGCACGAAAGGATAGATTCACGAATTTGAATAAATATGCACGAAATGATAGATTCATTTCATTCTGTGTGCTCCTTTATGCCGATTTATTGAACATAGTTCACAAAGCGGACGAGTGTTGATGAACGAAGAATGAATGAAGATAGTGGTGAGAAATGGAGGTGCTTAAAAAATTCGGTATGTACCACTTCCTCTTTACGATTTATCAGTTTCAGCCAGTCAGAATGAAACAAAAGCTACAGACGCTGGTCAATATAAAAGTGGATATTACTTCCGTAAGCACATAACTGAAAATCGATGTTCACCTTATGCTATGAAAATAATTTGGCACCCTATAGAAACCAAACATTAGGCTATAAATAAACATGTAGAAAAGTTTTCTCCATACCTGCATTCGAGAATACGGCTCAATGATTCTACATAAATTTTGTTCCAGCATTCTATCAGACAATGTACCTAGATGTGCTTTGACAATTACATCTTCCTCCAGCTTTTTTCGATATTCCTTCAGCGTGTCCTGAAAATCAGCTAGGGATCTTTTGTGAGATGCTTACGCAACGGATTTCATTGCGTCGATGTCTCGTCCTGAATATGTGATTACCTAGTAAATAAAAAATATTAATTTCTATGCAACAAACTTTAAATCAACATCCTTACCAACTTTCCACTAACAATTTGATTTCCATCTTCCGCCTTTCCCAGCATTATTTTGCAGAGCAACATATATTTGAGTGCAGTTTATGCCCTGTTGCTTTCGACACTGTCAAAACCTTCGAATGCTTCATAAAAATATGAAAAAGCTGTTTTGAAGTCCCTCTCATCCGCCGCATGTAGGATACCCGATTGCAAATCTAAAGCCCCCTGCATCTTAGGCGGACAATAGATAGCATTTGCCGTAGTACGTGCTGAGGTCAGGGCAGCACGCGCTTTTGGCAAATTGCTTAGAGCATGATAGGTCTTACTTTCAAGAAGTTGAACTTCTACGAGCAAAATTTTGTCGCCCATCTTTTTTAAATCTTTCAGCAGCTGTGACCCCAGCGCTAGCGCTTCTGAATACAATCCAGTATCGAAAAATAAAGCAATTAATCGAGCTTCCAGCGATTGTCTTAAGAATGTTCGTTTCTCTTGTTTCGCCCATCCTATACATTCTCGATACGAGTACCAGCTTCCGAGTCTTAAAACAAATCCACTAACGACCGCACTAACCTGCCGGCCTTACGTTTGCTAATCAGGCCAAGAAATAGTCTCGTCACTTTGATCATATCCGCTAGCTCCTTGCCCTTTCCTTCTTGTTTGTACAATTCACCTGATGGCAGAATGCCTTGTTCCTTGACACGAATAAGCTCTTCGTCATTCTCGGCTATTTCTTGCTCGCGAACAATTTTATTGAGTAGCGAAATTCCCTCCTCGCGATTCACAAGAGATACAGCTTGTGCTCGTTCGACTAACAATGACAGGAATTTTGACGTCTAATTGTTAGGAACTGCATTAACTGTCAGGAGTTGTCAGTTTTACCCTTTGAGGAACAAGATAAAACCGAGGTGGACATCCATGTGTACATGTTGTCGCAACTACCCCTGTGACCACCTGCCTAACTACGTGTCTTTTGGCACCTACCCCTGCGACCATGATTCTAAAGCTAGTTAAGGGAACCCAATGGGTTGTCACAAGATAGTAAACAAACGCTTATGCACTCGTAAATATGGTTTTATTGCAAATAACACTTCACAGAACAAGAAAATAGCATTGAATACAAATAAAGCATTATGGCCACTTAGGATAGAAAACACTGTCGTATCGATAACCCATCGTTTTCTAGCAATAACACACATTGCACTTTTAATTGAGTTCCTCGCTCTGATTTGCAATGTCACTCCGTAAAATGTTGTTATCCCTAAACCAGGTGTAATATTGCTTTCATTACAGTCAATGTGTACCTTCGGACACTTCTCGAACCAAAAAAACGACTAAATTCCGAATCGTATCTCACGCGCCAGGTAAATTTCGCGTCCATGTTTAGTCGTCAAATTGAAAATCGGGCTCTCGAGAGGAGAAATTGTGGAAATTATTGGAAATGAAATGACAATCATGCTCAGAAGGTGGTACTATCATTTTCTATGGAGCTTATATGAGCATAGCCTCTCCATTTGTTCCGTTCCTCAAAGGTTTTACCACTGCCTCCTTAAACCTGGCCATCTTGCTTGCAATTTCTGTGACATGATCTCATATAAAAGTAAAACTGACAACTCCTGACAGTTAATGCAGTTCCAAGTAATTAGACGTCAAAATTCCTGTCATTGTTAGTCGAACGAGGACAAGCTGTATCTCTTGTGAGTCGCGAGAAAGGAATTTCGCTACTCAGCAAAATTTTTCGCGAGCAAGAAATAGCTGAGAATGACGAAGAGCTTATTCGTGCCCAGAAACAAGGCATTCTGCAATCAGGTGAATTGTACAAACAGGAAGGAAAGGCCAAGGAGCTGGCAGACTTGATCAAAGTGACGAGACCGTTTCTTAGCCTGATTAGCAAAGCGAAGGCCGCCAAGTTAGAGCGGGCGTTAGTAGATTTGTTTTAAGACTTGGAAGCTGGTACTGGTATCGAGGTTCAACTTTGTAAAGAATGTATAGAATGGGCGAAACAAGAGAAATGAACATTCTTAAGACAATCGCTGGAAGCTCGATTAATTGCTTTATTTTTCGATACTGGATTGTATTCAGAAGCGCTAGCGCTGGGGTCACAGCTGCTGAAAGATTTAAAAAAGATGGGCGACAAAAAATTTGCTCGTAAAAGTTCAAGTCTTGAAAGTAAGACCTATCATGCTCTAAGCACTGATTGAAGCGTGGACCTGTCATTCTGCTTTCATGAGCCCAGTATCTTAGGGCGTTCTTTTTGACCCTATCGGCGAGATACTGAAGTGACAGTTACTCAGAGTTTTTTTTGAATGCGTCGTATGATATTGAATTTTTTTTATCTCTGAGAGCTGATCATGATTTTTTGGACTAGATGTTCACGAAAAGGACTAGATCACATTATATTGTGTGCCCCCTTATACCGATGTGTTAAACTTTGTCTGGGTGGCACAAAGGACCAAGAGACGAAATGTGAATAAAGATCGCACGAGCGTTGTGCGACGAAGAAAGAGTGATGGAGAGAGTGGTAGGGAATGGAGGTAATTAAAAAAAAAAAAAACAACAATTTGCCAAAAGCGCGTGCTGTCCTGACCTCGGCACGTACCACGGCAAATGCTATCTACTGTCCGCCTAAGATGCAGGGGGCTTTAGATTTGCAATCGGGTATCCTACATGCGGCAGATGAGAGGGACTTCAAAACAGCTTTTCCATATTTTTATGAAGCATTCAAAGGTTTTGACAGTGTCGAAAGTAACAGAGCATAAACTTCGCTCAAATATATGTTGCTCTGCAAAATAATGCTGGGAAAGGCGGAAGATGGAAATCAAATTGTTAGTGGAAAGTTGGTAAGAATGTTGATTTAAAGTTTGTTGCATAGAAATTAATATTTTTTATTTATTAGGCAATCACATATTCAGGACGAGACATCGACGCAATGAAATCCGTTGCGTAAGCATCTCACAAAAGATCCCTAGCTGATTTTCAGGACACGCTGAAGGAATATTGAAAAGAGCTGGAGGAAGATGTAATTGTCAAAGCATATCTAGGTACATTGTCTGATAGAATGCTGGAACAAAATTTATGTAGAATCATTGAGCCGTATTCTCGAATGCATGAATGGAGAAAACTTTTCTACATGTTTATTTATAGCCTAATGTTTGGTTCCTATAGGGTGCCAAATTATTTTCATAGCATAAGGTGAACATCGATTTTCAGTTATGTGCTTACGGAAGTAATATCCACTTTTATATTGACCAGTGTCTGTAGCATTTGTTTCATTCTGACTGGCTGAAACTGATAAATCGTAAAGAGGAAGTGGTACATACCGAATTTTTTAAGCACCTCCATTTCTTACCACTATCTTCATTCATTCTTCGTTCATCAACACTCGTCCGCTTTGTGAAGTGTGTTCAATAAATCGGCATAAAGGAGCACACAGAATGAAATGAATCCATCCTTTCGTGCATATTTATTCAAATTCGTGATCAGGTCTCAGAGATAAAAAAATCGCACAACAAGAAACTAAAAAAAAAACTCTGAGCAATTGTCTCCAAGTATCTCGTCGATAGGGTCAAAAATGCCATAAGATACTGTGCTGAAAATCCATGTCCACGCTTCAATCAGTGTTCATCAGATGATCCCTGTCTTTTCTTAAATACCAATGATGAGTTTGCATCCTTAACCATCTCTGGAAGATTGTTATGTGTACTCGTACACAGAGCATCGTTCTTTAGACGATAGGTTCTGAAAAAAGGCATTACGAATTAATTTGCAATCCTTGCACGTCAAAGTCAAACGCGCTTTATTCAATACTAATCGCCATAAATTTTCAAAGAATATAAAGCAAACTCCAAACAAAAAAAATAAAACTTTTGTTAGTACCTCCACTCCCTACCACTCTCTCCATCACTCTTTCTCCGTCGCACAACGCTCGTGCGATCTGCATTCACATGACCTCGCTTCGAACTTTGTGCTACCCAGACAATGTTTAATTTATCGGTATAAGGGGGCACACAAAATAATGTGAACTAATCCTTTCCATGAACATCTAGCCCAAAAATCATGAGCAGCTCTCAGAGATAAAAAAAAATTCAATATAGTACGACGCATTCAAAAAAAAGCTCTGAGTAACTGGTGTACGCTTCAACCAGTCCTTAGTCTTTTCTTAAACACCAAAAGAGAGTTTGCTTTCTGAACCATTTCTGGTAGATTGTTATATATACGCAGAGCATCATTCGTTGCATCGTTCTCTAGACTACCCGTTCCGGCAAAAGGTATTACGAATTTATCTGCATTCCTCGCATTATATGGGTTGAACTGTGATACCTTAATTAATGGTGTTCGTTCCGATCCATTAGTTTTTAAATTGTTGTAAATAAACAAAGCTTTCTCCATTATAATGATTTGACTAAAGGTTAATGATTTTGCTAATTGGTAAACCAAACGAGTTTGAGTAAGCATTGGCAGTTTCAGAATGTTTGCTTGCCTTTCAATCTAGCTACATACAAAAAGACAGCAAGTTTAATAGAAGTTTTTAACATGAAGTTATCCAGAACAGAAATACACGCGATAACAGATTTAGCTTTTATAGATAAAGATAATTATCGCAGGTTGTTAATCCACCTAGAAACTCTTAAGTAACTTCAATAGATAAATTAAGATAGAGTTGTTTGTTAACCTACCGAAAACTTAAAATCTAAATGACTTTCAATAAGATAATATTTCTGATCTGCTTCCCTCACTAGCTTAGATGCATATCCGTTTTCCTCTAGATCCACAGAAATCCTCAATCCCTTCTTAAATTAGTTTGAATAATATTTATTTAATTCTTGCTTTTTGAATTTTTTAACATTATTACAGCATCCGTGGTAAAAAAACAGACGTTTTATAATCAAGATACAAGAATATTCAATGAGATTGATTCATTGTCAGCAGCGCGGCACACCAAATCGTGATTTAGCATCCACTAGCCATCTCGAATCATCACGGTTCTACGTCCATACTCATTGTTATTGCATTAACATCTCTAAAAAAAATTGTAAATTAATGTCATCAGCCTTGATAAATTATAAAATATATTGAAACATATAGTTTAATGATTTTATTTAAAATTTATTTTATTTTCAATTAAGCTATAATGAAAAACAGATCAAGCTACAAAGGTATTTTTAAAATAACGGCAAGGAAAACGTGCACTTCCAGTTCTTGTTGAGCCGGGCTGTAGTGCTAAAAAGAAGAATAGCGAAATGATCAAGTATTGATTTATGGAACGATATAGAACGAGGAAAGTCACATTTCTAGACAACCAAACGAGGAATAAACTTGCCGTTGAAAACAAGCACGCAGTTAATCTTTAAAATATGTATTGTTGACAGAACGCAATCATTTTGTCGGGCTCCTCTGCAGATATATGAAATGGAAAGACATTTTAATGCTCGCGTCAATCGGCTTGATTCCAGTTTATGAAAACAAAATTATGAGCGATGGGTTACTTGGTCCATTAAAACACCCGTGATTAGATGCTAGCATTTATGCCTTTTCCCTGCAAAGGTTCAAAATATCTATTGATGTTTAGGATTGCATGTTACAAAAGAACGAGATTTGAATTAAAATTAATTAAATTGATTCCCGATACTGCCAGTTCTATTGGAAATCAACTTTAAGAAGGAATAAGTAGAAAAATCAGCTTGTAGGATCAATTGAAGAAAGTTGCCCGTATTAAACATACATCGATATGCTAATTATCTACGCCCATAAGCATAACATTTGCTGTAAAGATAGCTCTTTCCAAAAATTTTCTGTATAGGCCAGTTTAAGGATTTCCTGAAACGTTTTATTATAAGGAATGTATGACTAAAACCTTATTGTTGTCCGTTTCATAATTAGAATAAGCAAGGAGATAGGGATTAAGCGAAAATCGTGGAATCTGATCAAAATTAAAAATATCTTTGTGTATCCTTTGATAGGCTCAAAATCGATGACACGAAATTTGTAAGCTTATATTCAATAATTTGCCATTGAAAAGCAATGATAATTATCACAATGTGTAATTGAATTTGGGACTAATTGAACTTTGAGTTAATACCTATCATAGCCGAATTGAGAATTGGAAGAAACAAACACGATACTTGGCAAGAAAATATGCGGAAAGTATTTAATCCATTTTGTTAATTTATCGATGTTTCATTCAATAATTCATGAATAAGTAAATAACTCACCTGTTAAATAGCCTCTAACGTTTGTATCCGTTATGAATAAGTCATGCTTCTGATCTTTAAACTCTGCCCACACTGGATGTTTCAATAAAATTTGCGATACACGATCAGCATAATTTAAATTGTGTCATCGCCTTGAGCGCAGCTACAACTTGTGCCTTCACCGCAGAAGGACTGTCTACATACTCCATACGACTTTCAAGCAAATTTAACGGGAATGGTATTAGATTAATTTCTAAAGACTGGCTAATCAATAAATCCTACAATTAACGCAATAACAGTTAGAGGTAAGCTTTTTTATCGAATCATTACACTCACATGTTGGTATTTAAACAAACGGCTTAACATTTCACACACTTTTGCTATCAGTGGCTTGTTATTTTCCATACGCCGTTTTAAAGGCAAGACACATTCAGTTAGCGACACTGCTGTCACGCAATACTAAAATAAAATACATGTTTATCTAAAATCAATTAAATTCTGGCAAATCGATCTTACCTCTGAAAGAGCTAATTGATGTAATACTGCCAATGTATGTTTAGGTTGTACGTTAAGTAAATTGAAGAGTTTTGGTATGTGACCCCAAACTGGAATGTCATCTGCTAAATTAGGCTGCGCTCTTAATAATTCGACTAATGCAGTAGATGCTAATTCCAATGCATCTTTCTAAAAATATTGAAGAGTACGTTATGAAGATTCCAGAAGACCGTTTACCGGTGATTTAAAAAATTAATCCGGCGAATTTTTGTTGATAAGGTCTACAACGAAGTCCAGTAAATCTGATAATAACTTCGGCTTGCGCAGAGTCCAAGCTGGATTACTAACAAACAGCCGCAAATAAACGCCAGATACAATCACCTCATTGAGTATAATATCTTTAAGAATATCTGGGTCTTTCCACAAAATTTTTGGGTTTTGTTTCTATGTTTTAGAAAAACTGCATTTATACGTAAATATATATTATATTAGCTATTTAAAAACTTTACGCAATCTCTGTTAGCTTTCCCATTGCACATATTAGCAACAACATCTCATACTTTTGTTCTTGTCTTCACATTCCAAATTAATTCTGGATGCTCGTGAATTGATTCGAGTAATTGGACGGAAGTTGCCGGAGATTCGATCATTGCATCGACGAATAATGGAGGTAGAAATTTGCAGACTGTTATGCGAACCTTCAGAATAGTATGCAATATTAGCTTTCTATCATTTCGTATATGTTATAATTTTCCTACCTTTTTTTTTTTTTTTTTTTTTTGAGGTAGGGAGGTGAAGGCATTTATGCCCGCCGAGTCTGGCAGTGTGGGACTCCCATGGAGGATACCTTTGGACTACCCACTAAACACCTCCCCTGTCAATCTGAGAACCTAGCCTGGAACCGTTTGACACATTACTTCGGGCCAGGTCTCATTTTGTTACGCCGTGGGCCGCCTTCAAGCTAGGGAGTCCCTTTCCTAGCGGGAGGGGAGGGGGGAAGAGGAATTGCCAGAAGAGCGATCCCCCAGCCCCAGTGCCTCCGGCTGCTGTGAGTCCCTTTTATATTTTAGGACTGCCCGAGCATAATGTGCCATCTGGTTCCATTTGTCAACCGATTCGAGCATCACCGCAACTATATTATCCGGGGTGAGCTCTCTCGTCTCCCTGTAGAGTTCCCTTTGCAGCCTGGCCCATTTGGTACACGCAAAAAATGTGTGACAGGCGTTGTCCTCCTCTCCTGGGCAAAACCGACAATCGGGAGACCGTGACTTGCCGATCTTGTGCAGGTAAGACTGAAAACACCCGTGCCTGCTCAAAAGCTGGGTCAGATAGAAGTCAGTCTCACCGTGCCTTCGATTTAGCCACGGTCTCACATCCGGGATGAGGCGCGCAGTACACCTTCCCTTCGTGCAATTCCTCCAAGACTGCTGCCAATCGTTGAGCGAGCGTTGTCTCTCCTCGCGGACAACGATCTCCCTCGCATCCTCGTTTCGGCGCAGGTAAATAGCGCGGCGCTCTCTAGCAAGGAGGGCGACAGGTATCACGCCTGCAATCACTCTCACCACCGAGTCGGAGACTGTTGGATACGAAGATGCAATTCTCAGTGCTCCTCTTCTCTGTACCTGTGCCAATCGTTTTCGGTATACCTCCTTGCTGAGAGCTTCGCCTCATACCTCTGCTCCGTACAGTAGTACTGACCCTACAGCACTCATCAGGAGGCATCTTCTTGATGGGCTGGATCCCCCTACGTTGGCCATAAGCCGACTCAGGGCCGAAGCTCCCGAAGCATTTTAATACCTTAGGGGTCACGGGAGTTGATAAAAAAAGCAAAAAAGTAATGACGTCATTGATGAAACAGCTGATTGTCGGTTTAACCTTTTCACTGCATTATCAAACCTAGCAAGATGGCCAGGTTTAAGGAGGCAGTGATTTTGTTTTTCTTTCAATGGTATAACGTCCTCATCGACTATTTTTTAAAACTTTCTTCTGTACAGTTTTCTCGATGCCTCCTTTAACCTGGCCATCTTGCTAGGTTTGACAATGCAGTGAAAAGGTAAACTGACAATCAGCTGTTTCATCAATGACGTCATTACTTTTTTGCTTTTTTTATCAGCTCCCGTGACATTTCCCCAATATGTGTCAGATTATTGTCAAATTGTGGGAGAAATCATTATTGGCGGTAATTTGTTGCCTGAAAAATAGTTCAGCAGGATAGCCTGAATTATGTTTGTGTGTCGCATAGTCATGAAGGAAGTTGCAAAGCAGTTAATTAAGTATTTTATACATATTTAAGTCAACATTAACCTGAACCTCATTCAACTTCAGATCGATGAAACTTCGTTTATGAACATTGTTCGAAAGTCATATCTCCTTGATCAGTGCTCGTTAAGGACCATTTTTAATATTTCACCCTAGACTGTATTCTCGACAGAATCCGGAACAAGTGTGGTAGGCTTAAAAGCGTTTTATAATATTTAATATCATGTAATATTAGTATTGATTCCTTTCAGTAAATTATCAGCTTTACACATTACAGAATGCTACAGTTAAATCGCTTGCACTAGAAGTAGTCGCATTGGTTTCCCGCAATAAGGAATGTGTAAGCGAGATAGCAGCGTGCGAAATACAGGGAAGCTATTTTGTTGCGCTAAAAGATTGATTTAAGAGACCAACAAATGAAAATACTGAAAACACTTCAGGGCTATAAAATCCAAAAATTATGTGGAAAGACCCAGATATTCTTAAATATATACCCAATGAGGTGATTGTACCTGGCGTTTATTTGCGGCTGTTTGTTAGTAATCCAGCTTGGACTCTGCGCAAGCCGAAGTTATTGTCGGATTTACTGGACTTCGTTGTAGACCTTTTCAACGCAAATTCGCCAGATGTAAGTTAATTAATTTTTTAAATCACCGGTAAATGGTCTTCTGGAATCTTCATAACGTACTCTTCAATATTTTTAGAAAGATGCATTGGAATTAGCATCTACTGCATTAGTCGAATTATTAAGAGCGCAGTCTAATTTAGCAGATGACATTCCAGTTTGGGGTCACATACCGAAACTCTTCAATTTACTTAACGTACAACCAAAACATACATTGTCAGTATTACATCAATTAGCTCTTTCAGAGGTAAGATCAATTTGCCAGAATTTAATTGATTTTTGATAAACATGTATTTTATTTTAGTACTGCGTGACAGCAGTGTTGCAAACTGAATGTATCTTGCCTTTAAAACGGTGTATGGAAAATAACAAGCCACTGATAGAAAAAGTGTGTGAAATGTTAAGCCGTTTGTTTAAATACCAACATGTGAGTGTAATGATTAGATAAAAAAGCTTACCTCTAACTGTTATTGCGTTAATTGTAGGATTCATTGATTAGCCAGTCTTTAGAAAGTAATCTAATACCATTCCTGTTAAATTTGCTTGAAAGTCGTATGGAGTATGTAGACAGTCCTTCTGCGGTGAAGGCACAAGTTGTAGCTGCGCTCAAGGCGATGACACAAAATTTAAATTATGGTGATCGTGTATCGCAAATTTTATTGAAACATCCAGTGTGGGCAGAGTTTAAAGATCAGAAGCATGACTTATTCATAACGGATACAAACGTTAGAGGCTATTTAACAGGTGAGTTATTTACTTATTCATGAATTATTGAATGAAACATCGATAAATTACCAAAATGGATTAAATACTTTACGCATATTTTTTTGCCAAGTATCGTGTTTGTTTCTTCCAATTCTCAATTCGGCTATGATAGGTATTAACTCAAAGTTCAAACAGTCCCAAATTCAATTACACATTGTGATAATTATCATTGCTTTTCAATGGCAAATTATTGAATATAAGCTTAAAAATTTCATGTCATCGATTTTGAGCCTATCAAAGGATACACAAAAAATTTTTAATTTTGATCTGGTTTTAAATTTTTGCTTAATCCCTATCTCCTTGCTTATTCTAATTATGAAACGGACAACAATAAGGTTTTAGTCATATATTCCTTATAATAAAACGTTTCAGGAAATCCCTAAACTGCTAAGCCTATACAGAAAATTTTTGGAAAGAGCTATCTTTACAGCAAATGTTATGCTTATGGGCGTAGATAATTAGCACATCGATGTATGTTTAATACGAGCAATTTTCTTCAATTCATCCTAAAATCTGATTTACAATTTCAGACTGGACTGTTTTCTACTTATTCCTTGTTAAAGTTGATTTCCAATAGAACTGGCTGTATCTGTAATCAATTTAATTAATTTTAATTCAAATCTCGTTCTTTTGTAGTATGCAATCCTAAACATCAATAGATATTGTGAACCTTTGCAGGGAAAAGGCATAAATGCTAGCATCTAATCACGGGTGTTTTAATGGACCATGTTACTCATCGCTCATAATTTTGTTTTCATAAATTGCAATCAAGCCGATTGACGCGAGCATTAAAATGTCTTTCCATTTCATATATCTGCAGAGGAGCCAGATAAAATGATTGCGTTCTGTCAACAAAACATTTTTTAAAGGTTAACTACGCGCTTGTTTTCTACGGCAAGTTTATTCCTCGTTTGGTTGTCTAGAAATGTGACTTTCCTCGTTCTATATCGTTCCATAAATCAATACTTGATCATTTCGCCATTCTTCTTCTTTTTAGCACTACAGCCCCTCCCGTGCCTTCGCTTAGAGATAGAGTTTCTCATTTTCATGACCGTATTGATTTTTTCGGAAGTTGGTTCGGTCAGTATCATGCTCCCGTGTTCTTGCTCAGCTGCGATATGATCTGATTAAATCAGCACATATCACTACTGACTGAACACTCGTAGTCTGTCCGAAAAATCCCCTGAGCTAAATCACGTTGCTCCCAACGAGATTTGAACCTGGGACATTATCGTGATTCAATTCTAATTTGTATACAATTTGACTTTCAACTGCTGAAGATAAGGATGATGCTACAGCATCATTACTAGTTGTTGAATTTGCATTCCACACTTACGACTTTAAAATAGTTTGCCTTATTTTCTAACTTTTCAATCAATTTTTTCAGAAACGTAATCGGAAGCTGATACCACGAAAAAAATCGTCAGAATCGGAACAAACTGCCGAGGAAACGTTAACTCCTGAAATAACAACAGACGGAATCCGCCTCAACTACGCCAAGTACAGATGAGGATAACGAAAATGAATACGATCGTGGCTCAACAAGAACTGGAAGTGCATGTTTTCTTTGCCGTTATTTTAAAAATACCTTTGTAGCTTGATCTGTTTTTCATTATAGCTTAATTGAAAATAAAATAAATTTTAAATAAAATCATTAAACTATATGTTTCAATATACTTTATAATTTATCAAGGCTGATGACATCAATTTACAAATTTTTTTATAGATGTTAATGCAATAAAAATGAGTATGGACGTAGAACCCTGATGATTCGAGATGGCTAGTGGATGCTAAATCCCGATTTGGTGTTTCGCGCTGCTGACAATGAATCAATCTCATTGAATATTCTTGTATCTTGTTTATAAAACGTCTGTTTTTTTACCACGGATGCTGTAATGTTGTTAAAAAATTTATAAAGCAAGTATTATGAACTGTTAAATATTATTTCAAACTAATTTAAGAAGGGATTGAGGATTTCGGTGGATTTAGAGGAAAAAGGATATGCATCTAAGCTAGTGAGGGAAGCAGATCAGAAATATTATCTTATTCAAAGTCATTTAGATTTTAAGTTTTCGGTAGGTTAACAGACAACTCTATCTTAATTTAACTATTGAAGTTACTTAAGAGTTTCTAGGTGGATAAACAGTCTGCGATAATTATCTTTATCTATAAAAGCTAAATCTGTTATCGCGTGTATTTTTGTTCTGGATAACTTCATGTTAAAAAGTCCTATTAAACTTGCTGTCTTTTTGTATGTAGTTAGATTGAAAAGCAAGCATACGACAGTATTGATCGTAACATGCTGTACTAAATAATGCTTTGCTTTGGCATCCTAGCCAAATTAGTCCGTCTTATCAAAATGACGTGGACAACCTCCCAAGTTTGCATTGATAACCAACTCACCGACGCCTTTGACACCAAAAGCGGACTAAAACAGGGAGATGGGCTGGACCCATTGCAATCAATTTGGATCTGGCTAAGAAAGCTACCTGTCCATACAAGAGGTACGCTTTTATACAAGTTAAGCCAAGTGGTAGCCTATGCAGATGATAGCAAAATTTTGTTACGATCGCTAGCAACTGCCAAAGAACTTTTCCCGAAACTTGACAGCGAAGCAAAACTAGTAGGGCTACAAATCAATGCGAATAAAACAAAGCTCATTACGCAGTCGAGGAAAAATACCTAAAGTACACAAAATATCGCACTTGGCGAATACACTAGCGAAAATGTGGACGAACTTGTGTATCTAGGCACCAAAATAACGAGAACGCTAATGAAAGAGAAGAAATACGCCGACGAATACAGCTCGCAAATAAAATATTATATTCAGTTTTGACGATCTTGAAAACCAGTTGCATACACAGGAAAACAAAGCTCCAAGTATACAAATCTGTGATAAGACCTGTGCTATGCTCTGGATTTGAAAAATATGGGCCCTAATTCAAGCATCCGCAAACATATGCAACGCCTTTGAGGGACGGGTCCTGAGGCGGATGATTGGAGCGAAGCTAGACGGGGACCAATGGCGAATTCGACGCAACCATGAGCTGTGTAAAATGTTTGACGAGATAGAGGTCTCAACGATTGTAAAACTGCGGAGGCTGCAATGGGTTGGCCACATGAATCGTATGGATGAACAACGGATACCCAAAAAGGTATTCGTTGGGAAAACTGAAGGGCGGAGACTAGTGGGGAAATCGAGGAAACGCCGGTCTGACTCGATCGATGAAGGCAGTTCATCGCTACTCAGATTTCAAAATTAGAGGACGCGATTGATGGACCGAGGCGCTATTTGTAGGAAGCGAAGGCCCGAAAGGGGCTGTAGTTCTACGAAGAAATTGAAAAAAGGGAATTTCACACTTATGTAGTCTAATGAATTTTTTATCTCAAAAACAAAGAAAATCATGTCCTACAAAAATAAATATTTAATGAAGAATAAATTATCACAATATTGCCAATTTCTTTTGGATAAAAAGTATTGCTTTAAGCCTTAATTAAATTAATTATAAAAAATTTTGTAGTTAGTTCTGAATAAATAAATTCAATACTTCCAAATGCTATGAATTAAAAAACACTCAACAATTTGTATCATAAATCAAAATGTTAATTTTGCTTAGACAGTCTTTTTTTCGTTGGAATAATATTTTAAAATATTGTTAATCTTAATAAAATTTTTAGTCAACGATGAATAAATAATTTACGTATTTTAAAATAGTATGAAATGCAAAAAAATCAATATTTTGCATATTAAATGAACATATGAAAAAAAAACAACTAATTCAATATTGCTAACTTCGATTTGGTCAGTAGCCTAGATATACTATTTAAATGTTGCTTCGCTCATTGACTCCAAATAAGTACCCCATAATGTATTTTCGTCAGGACAAACGCATTTAGAGTTTCTTGATATGCATTGGAAAAGACTCTTATCTTAACGACTTAAGGCGACATAGATGTCGACCTAAATATTAACGGCGAAAAATTGCAAAGAGTGCTGGAAATGAAATATCTTGGTCTTATTATAGACCATCGTATGATAAAAAGCTTAAGGAGGCAATTAGCCCCAATAATAGGCTTGTTGAAACTTGTTCTAAATGCATTTGTACTGACGAAATTACATTATGGAGTACTTATTTGGAGTCAATCGGCAAAGCAACATCTTAATAGTATATCCAGACTGCTGAACAAAGCATATAAAAACATTCTGAAACTGCCAATGCTTACTGAAACTCGTTTGGTTTACCAATTAGCAAAATCATTAACCTTTAGTCAAGTCATTATAATGTTTATTTGCAACAATTTAAAAACTAATGGATCGGAACGAACACCATTAATTAAGGTATCACAGATCAACCCATATAATGAGAGGAATGCAGATCAATTTGTAATACCTTTTGTCGGAACGGATTGTCTCAAGAACGATGCAACGAATGATGCTCTGCGTATATAGAACAATCTACCAGAAACGGTTCAGAAAGCAACCTCTCTTTTGGTATTTAAGAAAATACTAAGGACTGATTGAAGCGTGGACCTGTTACTCAGAGCTTTTTTTTTTTGAATGCGTCGTATTATATTGAATTTTTTTTATCTCTGAGAGCTGATCATGATTTTTGGGCTAGATGTTCATGAAAAGGATCAGTTCACATGATTTTGTGTGCCCCTTATACCGATGAATTAAACATTTTCTGGGTGGCACGAAGGTTGAAGCGAGGTAAAGTAAATGCAGATCGCACGTGCGTTGTGCGACGAAGAAAGAGCGATGGAGCGAGTGGTAGGGAGTGGAGGTACTAAAAAAAAAAGTTTTATTTTTTTTATTGTTTGGAATTTGCTTTATATTCTTTGAAAATATATGGCGAGGAATGCAAATTAATTCGTAATGCCTTTTTTCAGAACTTATCGTCTAAAGAACGATGCTCCGTGTACGAGTACATATAACAATCTTCCAGAGATGGTTAAGGATGCAAACTCACTATTGGTATTTAAGAAAAGACAGGGATCATCTGATGAACACTGATTGAAGCGTGGACATGGATTTTTCAGCACAGTATCTTAGGGCATTTTTGACCCTATCGGCGAGATACTTGAATAGACAGATACTCGGAGTTTTCTTTTAGTTTCTTGCTATGCGATTTTTTTTATCTCTGAGATCTGATCACGAATTTGACTAAATATGCACGAAAGGATAGACTCATTTTATTTTGTGTGCTCTTTTATACCGATTTATTGAACATTGTCTGAGAAGCACACTTCACAAAGCGGACGAGTGTTGTGGAACGAAGAATAAGTGAAGATAGTGGTGAGAAATGGATGTGCTTAAAAAAATCTGTATGTACCACTTCCTCTTTACGATTTATCAGTTTCAGCCAGTCAGAATGAAACAAAAGCTGCAGACGCTGGTCAATATAAAAGTGGATATTACTTCAGTAAGCACATAACTGAAAATCGATGTTCACCTTATGCTATGAAAATAATTTAGCACCCTATAGAAACCTAACACTAGGCTATAAATAAACATGTAGAAAAGTTTTCTTCACACCTGCACTCGAGAATACGGCTCAATGATTCTACATAAATTTTGTTCCAACATTGTATCATACAATGTACCTAGATGTGCTTTGACAATTACATCTTCCTCCAGTTCTTTTCGATATTCCTTGAGCGTATCCTGAAAATCAGCTAGAGATCTTTTGTGAGATGCTTGCGCGACGGATTTCATTGCGTCGATGTCTCGTCCTGAATACGTGATAGCCTAATAAATAAAAAATATTAATTTCTATGCAACCAACTTTAAATCAACATCCTTACCAGCTTTCCACTAACAATTTGATTTACATCTTCCGCCTTTCTCAGCATTATTTTGCAAAGCAACATATATTTGAGCGAAGTTTATGCTCTGTTACTTTCGACACTGTCAAAACCTTCGAATGCTTCATAAAAATATGAAAAAGCTCGTCTGCCGCATGTAGGATACCCGATTCCAAATCTAAAGCCCCCTGCATCTTAGGCGGACAGTAGATAGCATTTGCCGTGGTACGTGCCGAGGTCAGGGCAGCACGCGCTTTTGGCAAATTGCTTAGAGCATGATAGGTCATACTTTCAAGAAGTTGAACTTCTACGAGCAAATTTTTGTCGTCCAACTTTTTTAATTCTTTCAGCAGCTGTGACCCCATTGCTAGCGCTTCTGAATACAATCCAGTATCGAAAAACAAAGCAATTAATCGAGCTTCCAGTGATTGTCTTAAGAATGTTCGTTTCTCTTGTTTCGCCCATTCTATACATTCTTTACAAAGTTGAACCTTGATACCAGTACCAGCTTCCAAATCTAAAAACAAATCCACTAAAGACCGCACCAACTTGGCGGCCTTCGCCTTGCTAATCAGGCTAAGAAACGGTCTCGTCCCTTTGATCAAAGCTGCTTGCTCCTTGGCCTTTTCTTCTTGTTTGTACAATTCACCTAATTGCAGAATGCCTTGTTCCTTGACACGAATAAGTTCTTCGTCATTCTCGGCTATTCCTTGCTCGCGAACAATTTTGTTGAGTAGCGAAACTCCTTCCTCGCGATTCACAAGAGATACAGCCTGTGCCCGTTCAAATCACAATGACAGGAATTTTGACGTCTAATTGCTTGGAACTGCATTAACTGTCAGGAGTTGCCAAGGAGCTGGCAGCTTTGATCAAAGTGACGAGACCGTTTCTTAGCCTGATTAGCAAGGTGAAGGCCGCCAAGTTAGTGCGGTCGTTAGTGGATTTGTTTTTAGACTTGGAAACTGGTACTGTTATCGACGCTCAACTTTGTAAAGAATGTATAGAATGGGCGAAACCAGAGAAATGAACATTCTTAAGACAATCGCTGGAAGCTCGATTAATTGCTTTATATTTCGATACTGGATTGTATTCAGAAGCGCTTGCGCTGGGGTCACAGCTGCTGAAAGAATTAAAAAAGTTGGGCAACAAAAATTTGCTCGTAGAAGTTCGATTTCTTGAAAGTAAGACCTATCATGCTCTAAGCAATTTGCCAAAAGCGCGTGCTGCCCTGACCTCGGCACGTACCACAGCAAACGCTATCTACTGTCCGCCTAAGATGCAGGGGGCTGTAGATTTGCAATCGGGTATCGCGGCGGATGAGAGAGACTTCAAAACAGCTTTTTCATATTTTTATGAAGCATTCGAAGGTTTTGACAGTGTCGAAAGTAACAGAGCATTAACCGCACTCAAATATATGTTACTCTGCAAAATAATGCTAGGAAAGGCTGAAGATGTAAATCAAATTGTTAGTGGAAAGCTGGTAAGGATGTTGATTTAAAGTTGGTTGCATAGAAATTAATATTTTTTATTTATTATGCTATCACGTATTCAGGACGAGACATCGACGCAATGAAATCCGTCGCGCAAGCATCTCACAAAAGATCTCTAGCTGATTTTTAGGACACGCTCAAGGAATATCGAAAAGAGCTGGAGGAAGATGTAATCGTCAAAGCACATCTAGGTACATTGTCTGATAGAATGCTGGACAAAATTTATGTAGAATCATTGACCCATATTCTTGAGTGCAGGTATGAAGAAAACTTTTCTACATGTTTATTTATAGCATAGTGTTTGGTTTCTATAGGGTGCCAAATTATTTTCATAGCATAAAGTGTACATCGATTTTCAGTTATGTGCTTACGGAAGTAATATCCACATTTGTATTGACCAGCGTCTGCAGCTTTTGTTTCATTCTGACTGGCTGAAACTGATAAATCGTAACGAGGAAGTGGTACATACAGATTTTTTTAAGCACCTCCATTTCTTACCACAATCTTCACTCATTCTTTGTTCCACAACTCTCTTCCGCTTTGTGAAGTGTGCTTCTCAGACAATGTTCAATAAATCGGTATAAAGGAGCACACAAAATAAAATGAATCTATCCTTTCGTGCATATATGGTCAAATTCGTGATCAGGTCTCAGAGATAAAAAAAACCGCATAACACGAAACTAAAAAAAATTCTGAGTATCTGTCTATTCAAGTATCTCGCCGATAGGGTCAAAAATGCCCTAAGATACTGTACTGAAAAATCCATGTCCACGCTTCAATCAGTGTTCATCAGATGATCCCTGTCTATACTTAAATACCAATAGTGAGTTTGCATCCTTAACCATCTCTGGAAGATTGTTATATGTACTCGTACACAGAACATCGTTCTTTAGACGATAGGTTCTGAAAAAAGGCATTACGAATTAATTTGCATTCCTCGCACGTCACAGTCAAACGTGCTTTATTCAATACTAATCGCCATAAATTTTCAAAGAATATAAAGCAAATTCCAAACAATAAAAAAAAAATTAATCTTATTTAGTACCTCCACTCCCTACCACTCTCTCCATCACTCTTTCTGCGTCGCACAACGCTCGTGCGATCAGCGTTCACATGACCTCGCTTCGACCTTTGTGCTACCCAGATAATGTTTAATTCATCGGTATAAGGGGGCACACAAAATAATAACTAATCCTTTTCATGAACATCTAGCCCAAAAATCATGATCAGCTCTCAGAGATAAAAAAAATTCAATATAATACGACGCATTCAAAAAAAAAAAGCTCTGAGTAGTAGGTCCACGCTTCAATCAGTCCTTAGTATTTTCTTAAATACGAAAAGAGAGTTTGCTTTCTGAACCATTTCTGGTAGATTGTTTTATATACGCAGAGCATCATTCGTTGCATCGTTCTCTAGACAATCCGTTCTGGCAAAAGGTATTACGAATTGATCTTTATTCCTCGCATTATATGGGTTGATCTGTGATACCTTAATTAATGGTGTTCGTGCCGATCCATTAATTTTTAAATTGTTGTAAATAAACATAGCTTTCTCCATTATAATGATTTGACTAAAGGTTAATGGTTTTGGTAATTGGTAAACCAAACGAGTTCGAGTAAGCATTGGCAGTTTCAGAATGTTTTTATATGCTTTGTTCAGCAGCCTGGATATACTATTAAGATGCTGCTTTGCCGATTGACTCCAAATAAGTACTCCATATTGTAACTTCGTCAGCACAAATGCATTTAGAACAAGTTTCAACAAGCCTATTATTGGGGCTAATTGCCTCCTTAAACTATTTATCATACGACGGTCTATGATAAGACTAAGATATTTCATTTCCAGCACTCTATGCAATTTTTCGCCGTTAAAATTAAGGTCGACATCTATGTCTCCTTTGTTCTTCTGCTTAAAAACAATTTATTTGGTCTTTGTAGTGTTCAGTACTAGTTTGTCTTCGATTAACCACTGATGGAATTTTCCTAGATCCAGGTTGATAGTGTTTTCAATGTTTTGTCTCGTCCTGAATAAAGTAGAACTGTGTCATCAGCATATAATGTGTGATATTTCGTCAGTCCACATGTATTTAGACTATTTGTGTATAGCAGGAACAACGTTGGGCCAAGTAGTGAGCCTTGGGGAACTCCTGTTTTCGTAGGTGCTCGATCGCTAAGGACATTGTTGATTAAAGTTCTCTGTGATCTTCTCTCCAAGTACCTCTTAAACAATTGCTTAGGACTACCCTGAATACCATACGATTCAAGTTTACGAAGCAAGAGGCCATGATCAACTGTATCAAATGCTTTTTTCAAATTCACAAAAATGCCGATGATATAATCACCTCTGTCAAGTCCTAGATTGATGAAACGTGTGGCAGAATGTAGGGCATCCAAAGTACTCTTGTTCTTTTGAAAACCAAACTGATATTGGCTTACGATAGAGTTTTCAACTAAGAATGATGTCAATCGATTGTTTAGTATTTTTTCAAATATCTTACTAAATCCCGTCAGCAGCGTAATCGGGCCAAGTGCGATATTTTGTGTACTTTAGGTATTTTTCCTCGACTGCGTAATGAGCTTTGTCTTATTCGCATTGATTTGTAGCCCTACGAGTTTCGTGAAAAGTTCTTTGGAAGTTGCTAGCGACCGTAACAAAATGTTGCTATCATCTGCATAGGCTACCACTTGGCTTGACTTGTATAAAAGCGTACCTCTCGTATGGACAGGTAGCTTTCTTAGCCAGAGCCAAATTGAATAGCAATGGGTCCAGCCCATCTCCCTGTTTTAGTCCGCTTTTGGTGTCAAAGGCGTCGGTGAGTTGGTTATTAATGCAGACTTGGGAGGTTGTCCACGTCATTCTGATAAGATGGACTAATTTGGCTAGGTTGCCAAAGCAAAGCATTATTTAGTACAGCACGTTACGATCAATACAGTCGTATGCTTGCTTTTCAATCTAGCTACATACAAAAAGACAGCAAGTTTAATAGGACTTTTTAACATGAAGTTATCCAGAACAGAAATGCACGCGATAACAGATTTAGCTTTTATAGATAAAGATAATTATCGCAGACTGTTTATCCACCTAGAAACTCTTAAGTAACTTCAATAGTTAAATTAAGAGAGAGTTGTCTGTTAACCTACCGAAAACTTAAAATCTAAATGACTTTGAATAAGATAATATTTCTGATCTGCTTCCCTCACTAGCTTAGATGCATATCCTTTTTCCTCTAAATCCACCAAAATCCTCAATCCCTTCTTAAATTAGTTTGAATGATATTTATTTAATTCTTGCTTTATAAATTTTTTAACATCATTACAGCATCCGTGGTAAAAAACAGACGTTTTATAATCAAGATACAAGAATATTCAATGAGATTGATTCATTGTCAGCAGCGCGACACACCAAATCGTGATTTAGCATCCACTAGCCATCTCGGATCATCACGGTTCTACGTCCATATTCGTTGTTATTGCATTAAGATCTATAAAAAAATTGTAAATTGATGTCATCAGCCTTGATAAATTATAAAATATATTGAAACATATAGTTTAATGATTTTATTTAAAATTTATTTTATTTTCAATTAAGCTATAATGAAAAGCAGATCAAGCTTCAAAGGTATTTTTAAAATAACGGCAAGGAAAACGTGCACTTCCAGTTCTTGTTGAGCCGGGCTGTAGTGCTAAAAAGAAGAAGAATAGCGAAATAATCAAGTATTGATTTATGGAACGATATAGAACGAGGAAAGTCACATTTCTAGACAACCAAACGAGGAATAAACTTGCCGTAGAAAACAAGCGCGCAGTTAGTCTTTAAAAAATGTATTGTTGACAGAACGCAATCATTTTGTCGGGCTCTTCTGCAGATATATGAAATGGAAAGACATTTTAATGCTCGCGTCAATCGGCTTGATTCCAGTTTATGAGAACAAAATTATGAGCGATGGGTTACTTGGTCCATTAAAACACCCGTGATTAGATGCTAGCATTTATGCCTTTTCCCTAGAAAGGTTCACAATATCTATTGATGTTTAGGATTGCATGTTACAAAAGAACGAGATTTGAATTAAAATTAATTAAATTGCTTACAGATAGTGCCAGTTCTATTGGAAATCAACTTTAAGAAGGAATAAGTAGAAGAATCAGCTTTTAATATGAATTGAAGAAGGTTGCTCGTATTAAACATACATCGATGTGCTAATTATCTATGCCCATAAGCATAACATTTGCTGTAAAGATAGCTCTTTCCAAAAATTTTCTGTATAGGCTTAGCAGTTTAAGGATTTCCTGAAACGTTTTATTATAAGGAATGTATGACTAAAACCTTATTGTTGTCCGTTTCATAATTAGAATAAGCAAGGAGATAGGGATCAAGCGAAAATCTTGGAACCTGATCAAAATTAAAAATATCTTTGTGTATCCTTTGATAGGCTAAAAATCGATGACACGAAATTTTTAAGCTTATATTCAATAATTTGCCATTGAAAAGCAATGATAATTATCACAATGTGTAATTGAATTTGGGACTGTTTGAACTTTGAGTTAATACTTATCATAGCCGAATTGAGAATTGGAAGAAACAAACCCGATACTTGGCAAAAAAATATGCGTAAAGTATTCACTCCATTTTGGTAATTTATCGATGTTTCATTCAATAATTCATAAATAAGTAAATAACTCACCTGTTAAATAGCCTCTAACGTTTGTATCCGTTATGAATAAGTCATGCTTCTGATCTTTAAACTCTGCCCACACTGGATGTTTCAATAAAATTTGCGATACACGATCACCATAATTTAAATTTTGTGTCATCGCCTTGAGCGCAGCTACAACTTGTGCCTTCACCGCAGAAGGACTGTCTACATACTCCATACGACTTTCAAGCAAATTTAACAGGAATGGTATTAGATTACTTTCTAAAGACTGGCTAATCAATAAATCCTACAATTAAAGCAATAACAGTTAGAGGTAAGCTTTTTTATCGAATCATTACACTCACATGTTGGTATTTAAACAAACAGCTTAACATTTCACAAACTTTTTCTATCAGTGGCTTGTTATTTTCCATACACCGTTTTAAAGGCAAGATACATTCAGTTTGCGACACTGCTGTCACGCAGTACTAAAATAACATACATGTTTATCTAAAATCAATTAAATTCTGGCAAATTGATCTTACCTCTGAAAGTGCTAATTGATATAATACTGACAATGTATATTTTGGTTGTACGTTAAGTAAATTGAAGAGTTTTGGTATGTGACACCAAACTGGAATGTCATCTGCTAAATTGTGCTGCGCTCTTAATAGTTCGACGAGTGCAGTAGATGCTAATTCCAATGCATCTTTTTAAAAATATTGAAGAGTACGTTATGAAGATTCCAGAAGACCATTTACCGGTGATTTAAAAAATTAATTAACTTACATCCGGCGAATTTTTGTTGATAAGGTCTACAACGAAGTCCAGTAAATCTGATAATAACTTCGACTTGCGCAGAGTCGAAGCTGGATTAGTGATCCAGCAAATAAATGCCAGATACAATCACCTCATTGGGTATAATAACTTTAAGAATATCTGGGTCTTTCCACAAAATTTTTGGATTTTGTTTCTGAGTTTTACAAAAACTAAATTCATACGTAAATATATATTATATTAGCTATTTAAAATTTTTACGCAATCTCTGTTAGCTTACCCATCGCACATATCAGCAACATCACATGCTTTTGTTCTTGTCTTCACATTCCAAATTAATTCTGGATGCTCGTGAATTGATTCGAACAATTGGACGGAAGTTGCCGGAGATTCGATCATTGCATCGACGAATAATGGAGGTAGAAATTTGCAAACTGTTATGCGAACCTTCAGAATTTTCTGCAATATTAGCTTTCTATCATTTTGTATATGTTATAATTTTCCTACCTTGGGTCCGCTTAAATGGTCAGCGGTCATTTTAGCGAGAATTTCAGCACAAAGTTCTCGCATTTGAGGATTCCTTGAGTTGCAAAACATGTCCAGTAGATATAGCACAGCACCTAAACAGGAAGTAAATATTTTATAATTGTTGGCCAAGAATTCACTTTACCTTTATTTTGAGCTTCTTTTATCATCTCTTGTGAATTCAGAAGCCCTGAAAGTGTTTCCAGTACTTTCATTCGTTGGTCTCTCAAATCAGAATCTTTTAGCGCAACAAAATAGCTTCCCTGTATTTCGCACGCTGCTATCTCGCTTACACATTCCTTATTGCGGGAAACCAATGCGACTACTTCTAGTGCAAGCGATTTAACTGTAGCATTCTGTAATGTGTAAAGTTGATAATTTACTGAAAGGAATCAATACTAATATTACATGATATTAAATATTAGAAAACGTAGCCTACCACACTGTTTCCGGATTCTGTCTAGGATGAAATATTAACAATGGTCCTCAACGAGCACTGATAAAGGAGATATGACTTTCGAACAATGTTCATAAACGAAGTTTCATCGATCTGAAATTGAATGAGGTTCAGGTTAATGTTGACTAAAATATGTGTAAAATACTTAATTAACAGCTTTACAACTTCCTACACGACTATACGACTCACAAAAATAATTCAGGCTATCCTGCTGAACTGAATTTGACAATAATCTGACACTTTGGGAGAAATGTCACGGGAGCTGATAAAAATAGCAAAAAAGTAATGACGTCATTGAGGAAACAGCTGATTGTCAGTTTACCTTTTCACTGCATTATCAAACCTAGCAAGATGGCCAGGTTTAAGGAGGCAGTAATGTAGCTCAGCCTTTAAACCTGGCCGTCTTGCTCTGCAATTTCTGTGACATGACCTGATAAAAAAGTAAAACTGACAACTCCTGACAGTTAATGCAGTTCCAAACAACTAGACGTCAAAATAACTGTCATTGTTATTCGAAAGAGCACAAGCTGTATCTCTTGTAAATCGCGAGGAAGGAATTTCGCTACTCAACAAAATTGTTCGCGAGCAAGAAATAGCCGAGAATGACGAAGAGCTTATTTTTGTCAAGGAACAAGGCATTCTGCAATTAGGTGAATTGTACAAACAAGAAGAAAAGGCCAAGGAGCTAGCAGATTTGATCAAAGTGACGAGACCGTTTCGTAGCCTGATTAGCAAAGCAAAGGCAGCCAAGTTAGTGCGGTCGTTAGTGGATTTGTTTTTAGATTTGGAAACTGGTACTGTTATCGAGGTTTAACTTTGTAAAGAATGTATAGAATGGGCGAAACAAGAGAAACGAACATTCTTAAGACAATCGCTGGAAGCTCGATTAATTGCTTTATTTTTCGACACTGGATTGTATTCAGAAGCGCTAGCGCTGGGGTCACAGCTGCTGAAAGAATTTAAAAAGTTGGACGACAAAAATTTGCTCGTAGAAGTTCAACTTCTTGAAAGTATGACCTATCATGCTCTAAGCAATTTGCCAAAAGCGCGTGCTGTGCTGACCTCAGCACGTACCACAGCAAATGCTATCTACTGTTCGCCTAAGATGCAGGGGGCTGTAGATTTGCAATCGGGTATCGTGGCAGATGAGAGAGACTTCAAAACAGCTTTTTCATATTTTTATGAAGCATTCGAAGGTTTTGACAGTGTCGAAAGTAACAGAGTATAAACTGCACTCAAATATATGTTACTCTGCAAAATAATGCTAGGAAAGGTGGAAGAGGTAAATCAAATTGTTAGTGGAAAGCTGGTAAGGATGTTGATTTAAAGTTGGTTGCATAGAAATTAATATTTTTTATTTATTATGCTATCACGTACTCAGGGCGAGACACCGACGCAATGAAATCCGTCGCGCAAGCATCTCACAAAAGATCTCTAGCTGATTTTCAGGATACGCTCAAGGAATATCGAAAAGAGCTGGAGGAAGATGTAATTGTCAAAGCACATCTAGGTACATTGTCTGATAGAATGCTGGAACAAAATTTATGTAGAATCATTGACCCATATTCTCGAGTGCAGGTATGAAGAAAACTTTTCTACATGTTTATTTATAGCCTAGTGTTTGGTTTCTATAGGGTGCCAAATTATTTTCATAGCATAAAGTGTGCATCGATTTTCAGTTATGTGCTTACGGAAGTAATATTCACATTTGTATTGATCAGCGTCTGTAGCTTTTGTTTCATTCTGACTGGCTGAAACTGATAAATCGTAAGGAGGAAGTGGTACATACAGATTTTTTTAAGCACCTCCATTTCTTACCACAATCTTCACTCATTCTTTGTTCCACAACTCTCTTCCGCTTTGTGAAGTGTGCTTCTCAGACAATGTTCAATAAATCGGTATAAAGGAGCACACAAAATAAAATGAATCTATCTTTCGTGCATATATGGTCAAATTCGTGATCAGGTCTCAGAGATAAAAAAAACCGCATAACACGAAACTAAAAAAAATTCTGAGTATCTGTCTATTCAAGTATCTCGCCGATAGGGTCAAAAATGCCATAAGATACTGTACTGAAAAATCCATGTCCACGCTTCAATCAGTGATGATCCCTGTCTATACTTAAATACCAATAGTGAGTTTGCATCCTTAACCATCCCTCGAAGATTGTTATATGTACTCGTACACAGAACATCGTTCTTTAGACGATCGGTTCTGAGAAAAGGCATTATGAATTAATTTGCATTCCTCGCACGTCAAAGTCAAAGGCGCTTTATTCAATACTAACCGCCATAAATTTTCAAAGAATATAAAGCAAATTCCAAAAAATAAAAAAAAAACTAAACTAATTTAGTACCTCCACTCCCTACCACTCTCTCCATCACTCTTTCTGCGTCGCACAACGCTCGTGCGATCAGCGTTCACATGACCTCACTTCGACCTTTGTGCCACCCAGATAATGTTTAATTCATCGGTATAAGGGGGCACACAAAATAATGACTAATCCTTTTCATGAACATCTAGCCCGAAAATCATGATCAGCTCTCAGAGATAAAAAAAAATTCAATATAATACGACGCATTCGAAAAAAAAGCTCTGAGTAGCAGGTCCACGCTTCAATCAGTCCTTAGTATTTTCTTAAATACCAAAAGAGAGTTTGCTTTCTGAACCGTTTCTGGTAGATTGTTATATATACGCAGAGCATCATTCGTTGCATCGTTCTCTAGACAATCCGTTCCGGCAAAAGGTATTACGAATTGATCTGCATTCCTCGCATTATATGGGTGGATCTGTGATACCTTAATTAATGGTGTGGTGGTGGATTTGACTAAAAGTTAATGATTTTGCTAATTGGTAAACCAAACGAGTTCGAGTAAGCATTGGCAGTTTCAGAATGTTTTTATATGCTTTGTTCAGCAGCCTGGATATACTATTAAGATGCTGCTTTGCCGATTGACTCCAAATAAGTACTCCATATTGTAACTTCGTCAGCACAAATGCATTTAGAACAAGTTTCAACAAGCCTATTATTGGGGCTAATTGCCTCCTTAAGCTATTTATCATACGACGGTCCATGAGAAGACCATAATATTTCATTTCCAGCACTCTTTGCAATTTTTCGCCGTTAATATTTAGGTCGACATCTATGTCTCCCTTGTTCTTCTGCTTAAAAACAATTTATTTGGTCTTTGTAGTGTTCAGTACTAGTTTGTCTTCGATTAACCACTGATGGAATTTTCCTAGAACCAGGTTGATAGTGTTTTCAATGTTTTGTCTCGTCCTGAATAAAGTAGAACTGTGTCATCAGCATATAATGTGTGATATTTCGTCAGTCCACATGTATTTAGAATATTTGTGTATAGCAGGAACAACGTTGGGCCAAGTAGTGAGCCTTGGGGAACTCCTGTTTTCGTAGGTGCTCGATCGCTAAGGACATTGTTGATTAAAGTTCTCTGTGATCTTCTCTCCAAGTACCTCTTAAACAATTGCTTAGGACTACCCTGAATACCATACGATTCAAGTTTACGAAGCAAGAGGCCATGATCAACTGTATCAAATGCTTTTTTCAAATTCACAAAAATGCCGATGATATAATCACCTCTGTCAAGTCCTAGATTGATGAAACGTGTGGCAGAATGTAGGGCATCCAAAGTACTCTTGTTCTTTTGAAAGCCAAACTGATATTGGCTTACGAGAGAGTTTTCAACTAAGAATGATGTCAATCGATTGTTTAGTATTTTTTTAAAATATCTTACTAAATCCCATTAGCAGCGAGCCTTAGTTATTCGGGTCGAGATTATCACCACCCTTAAATATAGGAACTATTTTTGCAAGTTTATATGTTGAATTGGTTAATTAATTGCTAATTTAATTATTTGCAGTCCGAGAATCCTGCTGTCAGAACATTCCAAAAGTTCTTGTTAAGCAATCAGCTTTTTCGATGCAGAGGAAATACTCGATCGAATGAAGCATTGGAAATAAAGTAGGCGCTTGCGGATCGGAAACCAAAATAATGAGGTATCGATGTCAAACTAAATATTAACGGCGAAAAATTGTAAAGAGTGCTAAAAATGAAATATCTTGGTCTTATCATAGACCATTATATGACCTAGTTGCCACACATAAATAGCTGAAGGAGGCAATTAGCCCCAATAATAGGCTTGTTAAGAAGATGAGTCTTTTTCAATGCACATTAAGAAACTTGTTCTAAATGCGTTTATCCTGACAAAATTACATTATGGAGTACTTATTTGGTGACAATGAGCAAAGCAATATTTAAATAGTATATCAAGGCTGCTGACCAAATCGGAGCTAGTAATATTGAATTAGTTGTTTTTTCCATTTGTTCATCATGTTGTGTCATCATGTTCAAGATCGTCAAAACTAAATACAATATTTTATTTGCGAGCTGTATTCATCGCCATATTTCTTCTCTTTCATTAGCGTTCTCGTTATTTTGGTGCCTAGATACACAAGTTCGTCCACATTTTCACTAGTGTATTCGTCAAGTGCGAATTTTTGTGTACTTTAGGTATTTTTCCTCGACTGCGTAATGAGCTTTGTCTTATTTGCATTGATTTGTAGCCCTACTAGTTTTGCTTCGCTGTCGAGTTTCGGAAAAGTTCTTTGGCAGTTGCTAGCGACCGTAACAAAATGTTGCTATCATCTGCATAGGCTACCACTTGGCTTAACTTGTATAAAAGCGTACCTCTTGTATGGACAGGTAGCTTTCTTAGCCAGATCCAAATTGATTGCAATGGGTCCAGCTCATCTCCCTGTTTTAGTCCGCTTTTGGTGTCAAAGGCGTCGGTGAGTTGGTTATTAATGCAGACTTGGGAGGTTGTCCACGTCATTTTGATAAGACGGACTAATTTGGCTAGGTTGCCAAAGCAAAGCATTGTTTAGTACACCACATTACGATCAATACTTTCGTATGCTTGCTTTTCTATCTAGCTACATACAAAAACACAGCAAGTTTAATAGGAGTTTTTAACATGAAGTTATCCAGAACAGAAATACACGCGATAACAGATTTAGCTTTTATAGATAAAGATAATTATCACAGACTGTTTATCCACCTAGAAACTCTTAAGTAACTTCAATAGTTAAATTAAGATAGAGTTGTCTGTTAACCTACCGAAAACTTAAAATCTAAATGACTTTGAATAAGATAATATTTCTGATCTGCTTCCCTCACTAGCTTAGATGCATATCCTTTTTCCTCTAAATCCACAGAAATCCTCAATTCGTTCTTAAATTAGTTTGAATAATATTTATTTAATTCTTGCTTTATAAATTTTTTAACATCATTACAGCATCCATGGTAAAAAACAGACGTTTTATAATCAAGATACAAGAATATTCAATGAGATTGATTCATTGTCAGCAGCGCGACACACCAAATCGGGATTTAGCATCCACTAGCCATCTCGAATCATCACGGTTCTACGTCCACACTCATTGTTATTGCATTAAGATCATCAGCCTTTATAAATTATAAAATATATTGAAACATATAGTTTAATGATTTTATTTAAAATTTATTTTATTTTCAATTAAGCTATAATGAAAAGCAGATCAAGCTTCAAAGGTATTTTTAAAATAACGGCAAGGAAAACGTGCACTTCCAGTTCTTGTTGAGCCGGGCTGTAGTGCTAAAAAGAAGAAGAATAGCGAAATAATCAAGTATTGATTTATGGAACGATATAGAACGAGGAAAGTCACATTTCTAGACAACCAAACGAGGAATAAACTTGCCGTAGAAAACAAGCGCGTAGTTAACCTTTAGAAAATGTATTGTTGACAGAACGCAATCATTTTGTCGGGCTCTTCTGCAGATATATGAAATGGAAAGACATTTTAATGCTCGCGTCAATCGGCTTGATTCCAATTTATGAAAACAAAATTATGAGCGATGGGTTACATGGTCTATTAAAACACCCGTGATTAGATGCTAGCATTTATGCCTTTTCCCTGCAAAGGTTCACAATATCTATTGATGTTTAGGATTGCATGTTACAAAAGAACGAGATTTGAATTAAAATGAATTTAATAGCTCTTTCCAAAAATTTTCTGTATAGGCTTAGCAGTTTAAGGATTTCCTGAAACGTTTTATTATAAGGAATATATGACTAAAACCTTCTTGTTGTCCGTTTCATAATTAGAATAAGCAAGGAGATAAGGATTAAGCGAAAATCGTGGAACCTGATCAAATTAAAAATGTCTTTGTGTATCCTTTGATAGGCTCAAAATCGATGACACGAAATTTTTAAGCTTAAATTCAATAATTTGCCATTGAAAAGCAATGATAATTATCACGATGTGTAATTGAATTTGGGACTAATTGAACTTTGAGTTAATACCTATCATAGCCGAATTGAGAATTGGAAGAAACAAACACGATACTTGGCAAAAAAATATGCGTAAAGTATTTAATCCATTTTGGTAATTTATCGATGTTTCATTCAATAATTAATTCGCATTCCTCGCACGTCAAAGTCAAACGCGCTTTATTCAATCCTAATCGGCATAAATTTTCAAAGAATATAAAGTAAATTCCAATCAAAAAAAAAAAACTTTTCTTTAGTACCTCCACTCCCTACCACTCTCTCCATCACTCTTTCTTCGTCGGACAACGCACATGCGATCTGCATTCACTTTACCTCGCTTCGACCTTTGTGCCACCCGGACTATGTTTAATTCATCGGTATAAGGGAGCACACAAAAGAATGTGAACTAATCCTTTTCATGAACATCTAGCCCAAAAATCATGAGCAGCTCTCAGAGACAAAAAAAATTCAATATAGTACGACGCATTCAAAAAAAAAGCTCTGAGTAACAGGTGCACGCTTCAATCAGTCCTTAGTATTTTCTTAAATACCACAAGAGGGTTTGCTTTCTGAACCATTTCTGGTAGATTGTTCTATATACGCAGAGCGTCATTCGTTGCATCGTTCTCTAGACTATCCGTTCCGGCAAAAGGTATTACGAATTTATGTGCATTCCTTGCATTATATGGGTTGAACTGTGATACCTTAATTAATGGTGTTCGTTCCGATCCATTAGTTTTTAAATTGTTGTAAATAAACATAGCTTTCTCCATTATAATGATTTGACTAAAGGTTAATGATTTTGCTAATTGGTAAACCAAACGAGTTTGAGTAAGCATTGGCAGTTTCAGAATGTATGCTTGCTTTTCAGACAGCAAGTTTAATAGGAGTTTTTAACATGAAGTTATCCAGAACAGAAATACTAGCGATAACAGATTTAGCTTTTATAGATAAAGATAATTATCACAGACTGTTTATCCACCTAGAAACTCTTAAGTAACTTCAATAGTTAAATTAAGATAGAGTTGTCTGTTAACCTACCGAAAACTTAAAATCTGAATGACTTTCAGTAAGATAATATTTCTGATCTGCTTCCCTCACTAGCTTAGATGCATATCCGTTTTCCTCTAAATCCACAGAAATCCTCAATCCCTTCTTAAATTAGTTTGAATAATATTTATTTAATACTTGCTTTATACATTTTTTCACATCATTACAGCATCCGTGGTAAAAAAACAGACGTTTTATAATCAAGATACAAGAATATTCAATGAGATTGATTCATTGTCAGCAGCGCGAAACACCAAATCAGGACTTAGCATCCACTAGCCATCTCGAATCATCACGGTTCTACGTCCATACTCATTTTTATTGCATTAACATCTATAAAAAATTTGTAAATTGATGTCATCAGCCTTGATAAATTATGAAATATATTGAAACATATAGTTTAATGATTTTATTTAAAATTTATTTTATTTTCAACTAAGCTATAATGAAAAGCAGATCAAGCTACAAAGGTATTTTTAAAAACGTGCACTTCCAGTTCTTGTTGAGCCGGGCTGTAGTGCTAAAAAGAAGAAGAATAGCAAAATGGTCAAGTATTGATTTATGGAACGATATAGAACGAGGAAAGTCACATTTCTAGACAACCAAACGAGGAATAAACTTGCCGTAGAAAACAAGCGCGCAGTTAGTCTTTAAAAAATGTATTGTTGACAGAACGCAATCATTTTGTCGGGCTCTTCTGCAGATATATGAAATGGAAAGACATTTTAATGCTCGCGTCAATCGGCTTGATTCCAATTTATGAAAACAAAACTATGAACGATGGGTTACATGGTCCATTAAAACACCCGTGATAAGATGCTAGCATTTCTGCCTTTTCCCTGCAAAGGTTCACAATATCTATTGATGTTTAGGATTGCATGTTACAAAAGAACGGGATTTGAATTAAAATGAATTTAATTGCTTACAGATACTGCCAGTTCTATTCCCGATACTGCCAGTTCTATTGGAAATCAACTTTAAGAAGGAATAAGTAGAAAAATCAGCTTTAAGGATGAATTGAAGAAAGTTGCTCGTATTAAACATACATCGATGTGCTAATTATCTATGCCCATAAGCATAACATTTGCTGTAAAGATAGTTCTTTCCAAAAATTTTCTGTATAGGCTTAGCAGTTTAAGGATTTCCTGAAACGTTTTATTATAAGGAATGTATGACTTAAACCTTATTGTTGTCCGTTTCATAATTAGAATAAGCAAGGAGATAGGGATTAAGCGAAAATCGTGGAACCTGATCAAAATCAAAAATGTCTTTGTGTATCCTTTGATAGGCTCAAAATCGATGACACGAAATTTTTAAGCTTAAATTCAATAATTTGCCATTGAAAAGCAGTGATAATTATCACAATGTGTAATTGAATTTGGGACTGTTTGAACTTTGAGTTAATACCTAATCATAGCTGAATTGAGAATTGGAAGAAACAAACACGATACTTGTCAAAAAAATATGCTTAAAGTATTTAATCCATTTTGGTAATTTATCGATGTTTCATTCAATACTTCATAAATAAGTAAATAACTCACCTGTTAAATAGCCTCTGACGTTTGTATCCATTATGAATAAGTCATGCTTCTGATCTTTAAACTCTGCCCACACTGGATGTTTCAATAAAATTTGCGATACACGATCACCATAATTTAAATTTTGTGTCATCGCCTTGAGCGCAGCTACAACTTGTGCCTTCACCGCAGAAGGACTGTCTACATACTCCATACGACTTTCAAGCAAATTTAACAGGAATGGTATTAGATTACTTTCTAAAGACTGGCTAATCAATAAATCCTACAACTAACGCAATAACAGTTAGAGGTAAGCTTTTTTATCGAATCATTACACTCACATGTTGGTATTTAAACAAACGGCCTAACATTTCACACACTTTTTCTATCAGTGGCTTGTTATTTTCCATACACCGTTTTAAAGGCAAGATACATTCAGTTTGCGACACTGCTGTCACGCAGTACTAAAATAAAATACATGTTTATCTAAAATCAATTAAATTCTGGCAAATTGATCTTACCTCTAAAAGTGCTAATTGATATAATACTGACAATGTTTGTTTTGGTTGCACGTTAAGTAAATTGAAGAGTTTCGGTATGTGACCCCAAACTGGAATGTCATATGCTAAATTAGGCTGCGCTCTTAATAATTCGACTAATGCAGTAGATGCAATTCATCTTTTTAAAAATATTGAAGAGTACGTTATGAAGATTCCAGAAGACCATTTACCGGTGATTTAAAAAATTAATTAACTTACATCCGGCGAATTTTTGTTGATAAGGTCTACAACGAAGTCCAGTAAATCTGATAAGAATAATTTCGGCTTGCGCAGAGTCCAAGCTTGATTACTAACAAACAGCCGCAAATAAACGCCAGATACAATCACCTCATTGAGTATATCTTTAAGAATATCTGGGTCTATCCACAAAATTTTTGGATTTTGTTTCTGTGTTTTAGAAAAACTGCATTTATACGTAAATAAATATTATATACGCATTCCAAATTAATTCTGGATGCTCGTGAATTGATTCGAATAATTGGACGGAAGTTGCCGGAGACTCGACCATTGCATCGACGAATAATGGAGGTAGAAATTTGCAAACTGTTATGCGAACCTTCAGAATTTTATGCAATATTAGCTTTCTATAATTTTGTATATGTTATAATTTTCCTACCTTAGGTCTACTTAAACGGTCAGCGGTCATTTTAGCCAGAATTCCTGCACAAAGTTCTCGCATTTGAGGATTTCTTGAATTACAGAACATGTCCAGTAGATATATCACGGCACCTAAACAGGAAGTAAATATTTTATAATTGTTTGCCAAGAATTCACTTTACCTTTATTTTGAGCTTCTTTTGTCATCTCTTGTGAATTCAGAAGCCCTGAAAGTGTTTCCAGTACTTTCATTTGTTGGTCTCTTAAATCAGGATCTTTTAGCGCAACAAAATAGCTTCCCTGTATTTCGCACGCTGCTATCTCGCTTACACATTCCTTATTGCGGGAAACCAATGCGACTACTTCTAGTGCAAGCGATTTAACTGTAGCATTCTGTAATGTGTAAAGTTGATAATTTACTGAAAGGAATCAATACTAATATTACATGATATTAAATATTATAAAACGCTTTTAAGCCTACCACACTGTTTCCGGATTCTGTCTAGTATTCAGTCTCGGATGAAATATTAAAAATGGTCCTTAACGAGTACTAATGAGGAGATATGACACAATGTTCATAAACGAAGTTTCATCGATCTGAAATTGAATGAGGTTCAGGTTAATGTTGACTAAAATATGTGTAAAATACTTAATTAACTGCTTTGCAACTTCCTACACGACTATGCGACTCACAAAAATAATTCAGGCTATCCTGCTGAACTATTTTTCAGGCAACAAATTACCGCCAATAACGATTGCTCCCACAATCTGACAATAATCTGACACTTATTGGAGAAATGTCACGGGAGCTGATAAAAAAGGCAAGAAAGTAATGACGTCATTGATGAAACAGCTGATTGTCAGTTTACCTTTTCACTGCATTATCAAATCTAGCAAGATGACCAGGTTAGAGCACTGCCTCCTTAAACCTAGCCGTCTTGCTCTGCAATTTCTGTGACATGACCTGATAAAAAAGTAAAACTGACAACTCCTGACAGTTAATGCAGTTCCAAGCACTTAGACGTCAAAATTCCTGTCATTGTTATTCGAACGAGCACAAGCTGTATCTCTTGTGAATCGCGAGGAAGGAGTTTCGCTACTCAACAAAATTGTTCGCGAGCAAGAAATAGCCGAGAATGACGAAGAGCTTATTCGTGTCAAGAAACAAGGCATTCTGCAATTAGGTGAATTGTACAAACAAGAAGAAAAGGCCAAGGAGCTAGCAGATTTGATCAAAGTGACGAGACCGTTTCTTGGCCTGATTAGCAAAGCGAAGGCCGCCAAGTTAGTGCGGTCTTTAGTGGATTTGTTTTTAGACTTGGAAGCTGGTACTGGTATCGAGGTTCAACTTTGTAAAGAATGTATAAAATGGGCGAAACAAGAGAAACGAACATTCTTAAGACAATCGCTGGAAGCTTGATTAATTGCTTTGTTTTTCGATACTGGATTGTATTCAGAAGTGCTAGCGCTGGGGTCACAGCTGCTGAAAGAATTTAAAAAGTTGGACGACAAAAATTTGCCCGTAGAAGTTCAACTTCTTGAAAGTATGACCTATCATGCTCTAAGCAATTTGCCAAAAGCGCGTGCTGCCCTGACCTCGGCACGTACCACGGCAAATGCTATCTACTGTCCGCCTAAGATGCAGGGGGCTTTAGATTTGCAATCGGGTATCCTACATGCGGTAGATGAGCTTTTTCATATTTTTATGAAGCATTCGAAGGTTTTGACAGTCTTGAAAGTAACAGAGCATAAACCGCGCTCAAATATATGTTGCTCTGCAAAATAATGCTGGGAAAGGCGGAAGATGTAAATCAAATTGTTAGTGGAAAGCTGGTAAGGATGTTGATTTAAAGTTGGTTGCATAGAAATTAATATTTTTTATTTATTAGGCTATCACGTATTCAGGACGAGACATCGACGCAATGAAATCCGTCGCACAAGCATCTCACAAAAGATCTCTAGCTGATTTTCAGGACACGCTCAAGGAATATCGAAAAGAGCTAGAGGAAGATGTAATGGTCAAAGCACATCTAGGTACATTGTATGATACAATGCTAGAACAAAATTTATATAAAATCATTGAGCCGTAATCTCGAGTGCAGGTATGAAGAAAACTTTTCTACATGTTTATTTATAACCTAGTGTTTGATTTCTATAGGGTGCCAAATTATTTTCGTAGCATAAGGTGAACATCGATTTTCAGTTATGTGCTTACGGAAGTAATATCCACTTTTATATTGACCAGCGTCTGTAGCTTTTATTTCATTCTGACTGGTTGAAACTGATAAATCGTAAAGAGGAAGTGGTACATACAGATTTTTTTAAGCACTTCCATTTCTTACCACTATCTTCACTCATTCTTCGTTCCACAACACTCGTCCGCTTTGTGAAGTGTGCTTCTCAGACAATATTCAATAAATCGGTATAAAAGAGCACACAAAGTAGAATGAATCTATCCTTTCGTGCATATTTAGTCAAATCGTGATCAGGCCTCAGAGATAAACAAAATCGCATAGCACGAAACTAAAAAAAAACTCTGAGGAACTGTCTATTCAGGTATCTCGCCGATAGGATTAAAATGCCCTAAGATACTGTGCTGAAAAATCCATGTCCACGCTTCAATCAGTGTTCATCAGATGATCCCTGTCTTTTCTTAAATACCAATAGTGAGTTTGCATCCTTAACCATCTCTGGAAGATTGTTATATGTACTCGTACACGGAGCATCGTTCTTTAGACGATAGGTTCTGAAAAAAGGCATTACGAATTAATATGCATTCCTCGCACTTCAAAGTCAAACGCGCTTTATTCAATACTAACCACCATAAATTTTCAAAGAATATAAAGCAAATTCCAAACAATAAAAAAAAATTAAACTTATTTAGTACCTCCACCCCCTACCACTCGCTCCATCGCTCTTTCTTCGTCGCACAACGCACGTGCGATCTGCATTCACTTTACCTCGCTTCGACCTTTGTGCCACCCAGAAAATGTTTAATTCATCGGTATAAGGGGCACACAAAATCATTTGAACTAATCCTTTTCATGAACATCTAGCCCAAAAATCATGACCAGCTCTCAGAGATAAAAAAAATTCAATATAATACGACGCATTCAAAAAAAAAGCTCTGGGTAACAGGTCCACTCTTCAATCTGTCTTTTGTCTTTTCTTAAATACCAAAAGAGAGTTTGCTTTCTGAACCGTTTCTGGTAGATTGTTATATACACGCAGAACACAATTCGTTGCATCGTTCTTTAGACAATCCGTTCTGGCAAAAGGAATTACGAATTGATCTGCATTCCACGCATTATATGGGTTGATCGGTGATACCTTAATTAATGGTGTTCGTTCCGATCTATTAGTTTTTAAATTTTTGTAAATAAACATTATAATGACTTGACTAAAGGTTAATGATTTTGCTAATTGGTAAACCAAACGAGTTTCAGTAAGCATTGGCAGCTTCAGAATGTTTTTATATGCTTTGTTCAGCAGCCTAGATATACTATTAAGATGTTGCTTTGCCCATTGATTCCAAATAAGTACTCCATAATGTAATTTCGTCAGCACAAATGCATTTAGAACAAGTTTCAACAAGCCTTTTATTGGGGCTAATTGCCTCCTTAAGCTATTTATCATACGATGGTCTATAATAAGACCAAGATATTTCATTTCCAGCACTCTTTGAAATTTTTCGCCGTTAATATTTAGGTCGACATCTATGTCGCCTTTGTTAAGATAAGAGTCTTTTCCAATGCACGTCAAGAAACTTGTTCTAAATGCGTTTGTCTTGACGAAAATACATTATGGAGTACTTATTTGGAGTCAATGAGCAAAGCAACATTTAAATAGTATATCCAGGCTACTGACCAAATCGAAGTTAGCAATATTGAATTAGTTGTTTTTTTCATATGTTCATTTAATATGCAAAATATTGATTTTTTTGCATTTCATACTATTTTAAAATACGTAAATTGTTTATTCATCGTTGACTGAAAATTTAATTAAGATTAGCAATATTTTAAAATATTATTCCAACGAAAAAAAGACTGTCTAAGCAAAATTAACATTTTGATTTATGATACAAATTGTTGAGTGGTTTTTAATTCATAGCATTTGGAAGTATTGAATTTATTTATTCATAACTAACTACAAAATTTTTTATAATTAATTTAATTAAGGCTTAAAGCAATACTTTTTATCCAAAAGAAATTGGCAATATTGTGATAATTTATTTTTCATCAAATATTTACTTTTGTAAGACATGATTTTCTTTGTTTTTGAGATAAGAAATTCATTAGTCTACATAAGTGTGAAATTCACTTTTTTCAGTTTCTTGTCAAACTACAGCCCCTCTCGGGCCTTCGCTTCCTACAAATAGCGCCTCGGTCCATCAATCGCGTCCTCTAATTTTGAAATCCGAGTAGCGATGGGATTAAGAGAAAATCGTGGAACCTGATCAAAATTAAAAATGTCTTTGTGCATCCTTTGATAGGCTCAAAATCGATGACACGAAATTTTTAAGCTTAAATTCAATAATTTGCCATTGAAAAGCAGTGATAATTATCACAATGTGTAATTGAATTTGGGACTGTTTGAACTTTGAGTTAATACCCATCATAGCCGAATTGAGAATTGGAAGAAACAAACACGATACTTGGCAAAAAAATATGCGTAAAGTATTTAATCCATTTTGGTAATTTATCGATGTTTCATTCAATAGTTCATAAATAAGTAAATAACTCACCTGTTAAATAGCCTCTAACGTTTGTATCCATTATGAATAAGTCATGCTTCTGATCTTTAAACTCTGCCCACACTGGATGTTTCAATAAAATTTGCGATACACGATCACCATAATTTAAATTTTGTGTCATCGCCTTGAGCGCAGCTACAACTTGTGCCTTCACCGCAGAAGGACTGTCTACATACTCCATACGACTTTCAAGCAAATTTAACAGGAATGGTATTAGATTACTTTCTAAAGACTGGCTAATCAATAAATCCTACAACTAACGCAATAACAGTTAGAGGTAAGCTTTTTTATCGAATCATTACACTCACATGTTGGTATTTAAACAAACGGCCTAACATTTGACACACTTTTTCTATCAGTGGCTTGTTATTTTCCATACACCGTTTTAAAGGCAAGATACATTCAGTTTGCGACACTGCTGTCACGCAGTACTAAAATAAAATACATGTTTATCTAAAATCAATTAAATTCTGGCAAATTGATCTTACCTCTAAAAGTGCTAATTGATATAATACTGACAATGTTTGTTTTGGTTGCACGTTAAGTAAATTGAAGAGTTTCGGTATGTGACCCCAAACTGGAATGTCATCTGCTAAATTAGGCTGCGCTCTTAATAATTCGACTAATGCAGTAGATGCAATTCATCTTTTTAAAAATATTGAAGAGTACGTTATGAAGATTCCAGAAGACCATTTACCGGTGATTTAAAAAATTAATTAACTTACATCCGGCGAATTTTTGTTGATAAGGTCTACAACGAAGTCCAGTAAATCTGATAAGAATAATTTCGGCTTGCGCAGAGTCCAAGCTTGATTACTAACAAACAGCCGCAAATAAACGCCAGATACAATCACCTCATTGAGTATATCTTTAAGAATATCTGGGTCTATCCACAAAATTTTTGGATTTTGTTTCTGTGTTTTAGAAAAACTGCATTTATACGTAAATAAATATTATATACGCATTCCAAATTAATTCTGGATGCTCGTGAATTGATTCGAATAATTGGACGGAAGTTGCCGGAGACTCGACCATTGCATCGACGAATAATGGAGGTAGAAATTTGCAAACTGTTATGCGAACCTTCAGAATTTTATGCAATATTAGCTTTCTATAATTTTGTATATGTTATAATTTTCCTACCTTAGGTCTACTTAAACGGTCAGCGGTCATTTTAGCCAGAATTCCTGCACAAAGTTCTCGCATTTGAGGATTTCTTGAATTACAGAACATGTCCAGTAGATATATCACGGCACCTAAACAGGAAGTAAATATTTTATAATTGTTTGCCAAGAATTCACTTTACCTTTATTTTGAGCTTCTTTTGTCATCTCTTGTGAATTCAGAAGCCCTGAAAGTGTTTCCAGTACTTTCATTTGTTGGTCTCTTAAATCAGGATCTTTTAGCGCAACAAAATAGCTTCCCTGTATTTTGCACGCTGCTATCTCGCTTACACATTCCTTATTGCGGGAAACCAATGCGACTACTTCTAGTGCAAGCGATTTAACTGTAGCATTCTGTAATGTGTAAAGTTGATAATTTACTGAAAGGAATCAATACTAATATTACATGATATTAAATATTATAAAACGCTTTTAAGCCTACCACACTGTTTCCGGATTCTGTCTAGTATTCAGTCTCGGATGAAATATTAAAAATGGTCCTTAACGAGTACTAATGAGGAGATATGACACAATGTTCATAAACGAAGTTTCATCGATCTGAAATTGAATGAGGTTCAGGTTAATGTTGACTAAAATATGTGTAAAATACTTAATTAACTGCTTTGCAACTTCCTACACGACTATGCGACTCACAAAAATAATTCAGGCTATCCTGCTGAACTATTTTTCAGGCAACAAATTACCGCCAATAACGATTGCTCCCACAATCTGACAATAATCTGACACTTATTGGAGAAATGTCACGGGAGCTGATAAAAAAGGCAAGAAAGTAATGACGTCATTGATGAAACAGCTGATTGTCAGTTTACCTTTTCACTGCATTATCAAATCTAGCAAGATGACCAGGTTAGAGCACTGCCTCCTTAAACCTAGCCGTCTTGCTCTGCAATTTCTGTGACATGACCTGATAAAAAAGTAAAACTGACAACTCCTGACAGTTAATGCAGTTCCAAGCACTTAGACGTCAAAATTCCTGTCATTGTTATTTGAACGAGCACAAGCTGTATCTCTTGTGAATCGCGAGGAAGGAGTTTCGCTACTCAACAAAATTGTTCGCGAGCAAGAAATAGCCGAGAATGACGAAGAGCTTATTCGTGTCAAGAAACAAGGCATTCTGCAATTAGGTGAATTGTACAAACAAGAAGAAAAGGCCAAGGAGCTAGCAGATTTGATCAAAGTGACGAGACCGTTTCTTGGCCTGATTAGCAAAGCGAAGGCCGCCAAGTTGGTGCGGTCTTTAGTGGATTTGTTTTTAGACTTGGAAGCTGGTACTGGTATCGAGGTTCAACTTTGTAAAGAATGTATAAAATGGGCGAAACAAGAGAAACGAACATTCTTAAGACAATCGCTGGAAGCTTGATTAATTGCTTTGTTTTTCGATACTGGATTGTATTCAGAAGTGCTAGCGCTGGGGTCACAGCTGCTGAAAGAATTTAAAAAGTTGGACGACAAAAATTTGCCCGTAGAAGTTCAACTTCTTGAAAGTATGACCTATCATGCTCTAAGCAATTTGCCAAAAGCGCGTGCTGCCCTGACCTCGGCACGTACCACGGCAAATGCTATCTACTGTCCGCCTAAGATGCAGGGGGCTTTAGATTTGCAATCGGGTATCCTACATGCGGTAGATGAGCTTTTTCATATTTTTATGAAGCATTCGAAGGTTTTGACAGTCTTGAAAGTAACAGAGCATAAACCGCGCTCAAATATATGTTGCTCTGCAAAATAATGCTGGGAAAGGCGGAAGATGTAAATCAAATTGTTAGTGGAAAGCTGGTAAGGATGTTGATTTAAAGTTGGTTGCATAGAAATTAATATTTTTTATTTATTAGGCTATCACGTATTCAGGACGAGACATCGACGCAATGAAATCCGTCGCACAAGCATCTCACAAAAGATCTCTAGCTGATTTTCAGGACACGCTCAAGGAATATCGAAAAGAGCTAGAGGAAGATGTAATGGTCAAAGCACATCTAGGTACATTGTATGATACAATGCTAGAACAAAATTTATATAAAATCATTGAGCCGTAGTCTCGAGTGCAGGTATGAAGAAAACTTTTCTACATGTTTATTTATAACCTAGTGTTTGATTTCTATAGGGTGCCAAATTATTTTCGTAGCATAAGGTGAACATCGATTTTCAGTTATGTGCTTACGGAAGTAATATCCACTTTTATATTGACCAGCGTCTGTAGCTTTTATTTCATTCTGACTGGTTGAAACTGATAAATCGTAAAGAGGAAGTGGTACATACAGATTTTTTTAAGCACTTCCATTTCTTACCACTATCTTCACTCATTCTTCGTTCCACAACACTCGTCCGCTTTGTGAAGTGTGCTTCTCAGACAATATTCAATAAATCGGTATAAAAGAGCACACAAAGTAGAATGAATCTATCCTTTCGTGCATATTTAGTCAAATCGTGATCAGGCCTCAGAGATAAACAAAATCGCATAGCACGAAACTAAAAAAAAACTCTGAGGAACTGTCTATTCAAGTATCTCGCCGATAGGATTAAAATGCCCTAAGATACTGTGCTGAAAAATCCATGTCCACGCTTCAATCAGTGTTCATCAGATGATCCCTGTCTTTTCTTAAATACCAATAGTGAGTTTGCATCCTTAACCATCTCTGGAAGATTGTTATATGTACTCGTACACGGAGCATCGTTCCTTAGACGATAGGTTCTGAAAAAAGGCATTACGAATTAATATGCATTCCTCGCACTTCAAAGTCAAACGCGCTTTATTCAATACTAACCACCATAAATTTTCAAAGAATATAAAGCAAATTCCAAACAATAAAAAAAAATTAAACTTATTTAGTACCTCCACTCCCTACCACTCGCTCCATCGCTCTTTCTTCGTCGCACAACGCACGTGCGATCTGCATTCACTTTACCTCGCTTCGACCTTTGTGCCACCCAGAAAATGTTTAATTCATCGGTATAAGGGGCACACAAAATCATTTGAACTAATCCTTTTCATGAACATCTAGCCCAAAAATCATGATCAGCTCTCAGAGATAAAAAAAATTCAATATAATACGACGCATTCAAAAAAAAAGCTCTGGGTAACAGGTCCACTCTTCAATCTGTCTTTTGTCTTTTCTTAAATACCAAAAGAGAGTTTGCTTTCTGAACCGTTTCTGGTAGATTGTTATATACACGCAGAGCACAATTCGTTGCATCGTTCTTTAGACAATCCGTTCTGGCAAAAGGAATTACGAATTGATCTGCATTCCACGCATTATATGGGTTGATCGGTGATACCTTAATTAATGGTGTTCGTTCCGATCTATTAGTTTTTAAATTTTTGTAAATAAACATTATAATGACTTGACTAAAGGTTAATGATTTTGCTAACTGGTAAACCAAACGAGTTTCAGTAAGCATTGGCAGTTTCAGAATGTTTTTATATGCTTTGTTCAGCAGCCGGGATATACTATTAAGATGTTGCTTTGCCGATTGACTCCAAATAAGTACTCCATAATGTAATTTCGTCAGCACAAATGCATTTAGAACAAGTTTCAACAAGCCTATTATTGGGGCTAATTGCCTCCTTAAGCTATTTATCATACGATGGTCTATAATAAGACCAAGATATTTCATTTCCAGCACTCTTTGAAATTTTTCGCCGTTAATATTTAGGTCGACATCTATGTCGCCTTTGTTAAGATAAGAGTCTTTTCCAATGCACGTCAAGAAACTTGTTCTAAATGCGTTTGTCCTGACGAAAATACATTATGGAGTACTTATTTGGAGTCAATGAGCAAAGCAACATTTAAATAGTATATCCAGGCTACTGACCAAATCGAAGTTAGCAATATTGAATTAGTTGTTTTTTTCATATGTTCATTTAATATGCAAAATATTGATTTTTTTGCATTTCATACTATTTTAAAATACGTAAATTGTTTATTCATCGTTGACTGAAAATTTAATTAAGATTAGCAATATTTTAAAATATTATTCCAACGAAAAAAAGACTGTCTAAGCAAAATTAACATTTTGATTTATGATACAAATTGTTGAGTGGTTTTTAATTCATAGCATTTGGAAGTATTGAATTTATTTATTCATAACTAACTACAAAATTTTTTATAATTAATTTAATTAAGGCTTAAAGCAATACTTTTTATCCAAAAGAAATTGGCAATATTGTGATAATTTATTTTTCATCAAATATTTACTTTTGTAAGACATGATTTTCTTTGTTTTTGAGATAAGAAATTCATTAGTCTACATAAGTGTGAAATTCACTTTTTTCAGTTTCTTGTCAAACTACAGCCCCTCTCGGGCCTTCGCTTCCTACAAATAGCGCCTCGGTCCATCAATCGCGTCCTCTAATTTTGAAATCCGAGTAGCGATGAACTGCCTTCATCGATCGAGTCAGACCGGCGTTTCCTCGATTTCCCCACTAGTCTCCGCCCTTCAGTTCTCCCAACGAGTACTTTTTTGGGTATCCGTTGTTCATCCATACGACTCATGTGGCCAACCCATTGCAGGTTCCGCAGTTTTACAATCGTTGAGACCTCTATCTCGTCAAACATTTTACACAGCTCATGGTTGCGTCGAATTCGCCATTGGTCCCCGTCTAGCTTCGCTCCAATCATCCGCCTCAGGACCCGTCCCTCAAAGGCGTTGCATATGTTTGCGGATGCTTGAATTAGGGCCCATATTTTTCAAATCCATAGCATAGCACAGGTCTTATCACAGATTTGTATACTTGGAGCTTTGTTTTCCTGTGTATGCAACTGGTTTTCAAGATCGTCAAAACTGAATACAATATTTTATTTGCGAGCTGTATTCGTCGGCGTATTTCTTCTCTTTCATTAGCGTTCTCGTTATTTTGGTGCCTAGATACACAAGTTCGTCCACATTTTCGCTAGTGTATTCGCCAAGTGCGATATTTTGTGTACTTTAGGTATTTTTCCTCGACTGCGTAATGAGCTTTGTTTTATTCGCATTGATTTGTAGCCCTACTAGTTTTGCTTCGCTGTCAAGTTTCGGGAAAAGTTCTTTGGCAGTTGCTAGCGACCGTAACAAAATGTTGCTATCATCTGCATAGGCTACCACTTGGCTTAACTTGTATAAAAGCGTACCTCTTGTATGGACAGGTAGCTTTCTTAGCCAGATCCAAATTGATTGCAATGGGTCCAGCCCATCTCCCTGTTTTAGTCCGCTTTTGGTGTCAAAGGCATCGGTCAGTTGGTTATTAATGCAGACTTGGGAGGTTGTCCACGTCATTTTGATAAGACGGGCTACTTTGTCTAGGATGCCAAAGCAAAGCATTATTTAGTACAGCACGTTACGATCAATACAGTCGTATGCTTGCTTTTCAATCTAGCTACATACAAAAAGACAGCAAGTTTCATAGGACTTTTTAACATGAAGTTATCCAGAACAGAAATGCACGCAATAACAGATTTAGCTTTTATACATAAAGATAATTATCCACCGAAATCCTCAATCTCTTCTTAAATTAGTTTGAAATAATATTTAACAGTTCATAATACTTGCTTTATAAATTTTTTAACATCATTACAGCATCCGTGGTAAAAAAAACAGACGTTTTATAATCAGGATAGAAGAATATTCAATGAGATTGATTCATTGTCAGCAGCGCGACACACCAAATCGGGATTTAGCATCCACTAGCCATCTCGAATCATCAGGGTTCTACGTCCATACTCATTGTTATTGCATTAACATCTATAAAAAAATTTGTAAATTGATGCCATCAGCCTTGAAAAATTATAAAATATATCGAAACATATAGTTTAATGATTTTATTTAAAATTTATTTTGTTTTCAATTAAGCTATAATGAAAAACAGATCAAGCTACAAAGGTATTTTTAAAATAACGGCAAAGAAAACATGCACTTACAGTTCTTGTTGAGCCACGATCGTATTCATTTTCGTTATCCTCATCCGTACTTGGTGTAGTTGAGGCGGATTATTCCGTCTGTTGTTATTTCAGGAGTTAACGTTTCCTCGGCAGTTTGTTCCGATTCTGACGATTTTTTTCGTGGTATCAGTTTCCGGTAACGTTTCTGAAAAAAATGATTGAAAAGGTAGAAAATAAGGCAAACTATTTTAAAGTCGTAAGTGTGGAACTACTAGGCTTACAGGATTGCGCATTGGTTGTGTTGATCTATGAGCCACGCTAGCATTGCCATTGGTTATTCGATTCTCGAGAATCGAACAACCAATGTTAATGCTAGTGCGGTTTATAGATCAACACAACCAATGCGCAATCGTCAAACGCCTATTAGTTCCACACTTGGTGGCTCAGTAACACGATAGCATGCAAATTCAACAACTAGTAATGATGCTGTAGCATCATCCTTATCTTCAGCAGTTGAAAGTCAAATTGTATACAAATTAGAATTAAATGACGATAATGTCCCAGGTTCAAATCTCGTTGGGAGCAACGTGATTTAGTTCAGGGGATTTTTCGGACAGACTACGAGTGTTCAGTCAGTAGTGATATGTGCTGATTTAATCAGATCATACCGTAGCTAAGCAAGCACAGGGGAGCTTGATACTGACCAAACCAACTTCCGAAAAAATCAATACGGTCATGAAAATGAGATACTCTAACTATCTCTAAGCGAAGGCCCGAGAAGGGCTGTAGTGCTAAAAAAAGAAGAATAGCAAAATGATCAAGTATTGATTTATGGAACGATATAGAACGAGCAAAGTCACATTTTTAGACAACAAAGCGAGGAATAAACGTGCCGAAGAAAACAAGCACGCAGTTAATCTTTAAAAAAAGTTTTGTTGACAGAACGCAATCATTTTATCTGGCTCCTCTGCTGATATATGAAATGGAAAGACATTTTAATGCTCGCGTCAATCGGCTTGATTCCAATTTATGAAAACAAAATTATGAGCGATGAGTTACATGGTCCATTAAAACACCCGTGATTAGATGCTAGCATTTATGCCTTTTCCCTGCAAAGGTTCACAATATCTATTGATGTTTAGGATTGCATGTTAGAAAAGAACGAGATTTGAATTAAAATTAATTAAATTGATTAGAAATACAGCTAGTTCTATTGGAAATCAACTTTAAGAAGGAATAAGTAGAAAACAGACCAGTCTGAAATTGTAAATCAGATTTTAGGATGAATTGAAGAAAATTGCTCTATTAAACATACATCGATGTGCTAATTATCTACGCCCATAAGCATAAAATTTGCTGTAAAGATAGCTCTTTCCAAAAATTTTCTGTATAGACTTAGCAGTTTAAGGATTCCCTGAAACGTTTTATAATAAGGAATGTATGACTAAAACCTTATTGTTGTCCGTTTCATAATTAGAATAAGCAAGGAGATAGGGATTAAGCGAAAATCCTGAAACCTGATCAAAATTAAAAATGTCTTTGTGTATCCTTTGATAGGCTCAAAATCGATGACACGAAATTTGTAAGCTTATATTCAATAATTTGCCATTGAAAAGCAATGATAATTATCACAATGTGTAATTGAATTTGGGACTGTTTGAACTTTGAGTTAATACCTATCATAGCCGAATTGAGAATTGGAAGAAACAAACACGATACTTGGCAAAAAAATATGCGTAAAGTATTTAATCCATTTTGGTAATTTATCGATATTTCATTCAATAATACATAAATAAGTAAATAACTCACCTGTTAAATAGCCTCTAACGTTTGTATCCGCTATGAATAAGTCGTGCTTCTGATCTTTAAACTCTGCCCACACTGGATGTTCCAACAAAATTTGCGATACACGATCACCATAATTTAAATTGTGTGTCATCGCCTTGAGTGCAGCTACAACTTGTGCCTTCACCGCAGAAGGACTGTCTACATACTCCATACGACTTTCAAGCAAATTTAACAGGAATGGTATTAGATTACTTTCTAAAGACTGGCTAATCAATAAATCCTAAAATTAACGCAATAACGGTTAGAGGTAAGCTTTTTTATCGAATCATTACACTCACATGTTGGTATTTAAACAAACGGCTTAACATTTCACACACTTTTTCTATCAGTGGCTTGTAATTTTCCATACACCGTTTAAAGGCAAGATACATTCAGTTTGCGACACTGCTGTCACGCAGTACTAAAATAAAATACATGTTTATCTAAAATCAATTAAATTCTGGCAAATTGATCTTACCTCTGAAAGTGCTAATTGATATAATACTGACAATGTATGTTTTGGTTGTACGTTAAGTAAATTGAAGAGTTTTGGTATGTGACACCAAACTGGAATGTCATCTGCTAAATTAGGCCGCGCTCTTAATAATTCGACTAATGCAGTAGATGCAATTCATCTTTCTAAAAATATTGAAGAGTACGTTATGAAGATTCCAGAAGACCATTTACCGGTGATTTAAAAAATTAATTAACTTACATCCGGCGAATTTTTGTTGATAAGGTCTACAACGAAGTCCAGTAAATCTGATAAGAATAATTTCGGCTTGCGCAGAGTCCAAGCTGGATTACTAACAAACAGCCGCAAATAAACGCCAGGTAACTCACCTCATTGAGTATAATATCTTTAAGAATATCTGGGTCTTTCCACAAAATTTTTGGATTTTGTTTCTGTGTTTTAGAAAAACTGCATTTATACGTAAATAAACATCACATAAGCTATTTAAAAACATTACGCAATGTCTGTTAGCTTACCCATCGCACATATCAGCAACAACTTCACATACTTTTGATCTTGTCTTCACATTCCAAATTAATTCTGGATGCTCGTGAATTGATTCGAGTAATTAGACGGAAGTTGTCGGAGACTCGATCATTGCATCGACGAATAATGGAGGTAGAAATTTGCAAACTGTTATGCGAACCTTCAGAATTTTCTGCAATATTAGCTTTCTATCATTTTGTATATGTTATAATTTTCCTGCCTTAGGTCCGCTTAAACGGTCAGCGGTCATTTTAGCTAGAATTCCTGCACAAAGTTCTCGCATTTGAGGATTTCTTGAATTACAGAACATGTCCAGTAGATATATCACAGCACCTAAACAGGAAGTAAATATTTTATAATTGTTGGCCAAGAATTCACTTTACCTTTATTTTGAGCTTCTTTTATCATCTCTTGTGAATTCAGAAGCACTGAAAGTGTTTCCAGTACTTTTATTTGTTGGTTCTTAAATCAGGTTCTTTTAGCGCAACAAAATAGCTTCCCCGTATTTCGCAAGCTGCTATCTCGCTTACATATTCCTTATTGCGGGAAACCAATGCGACTACTTCTAGTGCAAGCGATTTAACTGTAGCATTCTGTAATGTGTAAAGTTGATAATTTACTGAAAGGAATCAATACTAATATTAGATGATATGTAGTAATCGAGGAGTTATGGCGATTTAAAAAATTAATTAACTTACATCCGGCGAATTTTTGTTGATAAGGTCTACAACGAAGTCCAGTAAATCTGATAAGAATAATTTCGGCTTGCGCAGAGTCCAAGCTGGATTACTAACAAACAGCCGCAAATAAACGCCAGGTACACTCACATCATTGAGTATAATATCTTTAAGAATATCTGGGTCTTTCCACAAAATTTTTGGATTTTGTTTCTGTGTTTTACAAAAACTGCATTTATACGTAAATAAACATTACATTAGCTATTTAAAAACTTTTCGCAATGTCTGTTAGCTTACCCATCGCACATATCAGCAACAACATCACATACTTTTGATCTTGTCTTCACATTCCAAATTAATTCTGGATGCTCGTGAATTGATTCGAGTAATTAGACGGAAGTTGTCAGAGATTCGATCATTGCATCGACGAATAATGGAGGTAGAAATTTGCAAACTGTTATGCGAATCTTCAGAATTTTCTGCAATATTAGCTTTCTATAATTTTGTATATGCTATAATTTTCCTACCTTAGGTCCGCTCAAACGGTCAGCGGTCATTTTAGCTAGAATTCCTGCACAAAGTTCTCGCATTTGAGGATTTCTTGAATTACAGAACATGTCCAGTAGATATATCACAGCACCTAAACAGGAAGTAAATATTTTATAATTGTTGGCCAAGAATTCACTTTACCTTTATTTTGAGCTTCTTTTATCATCTCCTGTGAATTCAGAAGCCCTGAAAGTGTTTCCAGTACTTTCATTTGTTGGTCTCTTAAATCAGGATCTTTTAGCGCAACAAAATAGCTTCCCTGTATTTCGCACGCTGCTATCTCGCTTACACATTCCTTATTGCGGGAAACCAATGCGACTACTTCTAGTGCAAGCGATTTAACTGTAGCATTCTGTAATGTGTAAAGTTGATAATTTACTGAAAGGAATCAATACTAATATTAGAAGATATGTAGTAATCGAGGAGTTATGGCTCAAAAAACCAGCGCAGCAACCACAAGAACAGGCACAGCCAACACAACTGTTACAAGACACACAACAGAAACACTTGCAAACAGTAGAGCAACAACAAATGCTTGAGGCACAGCAAATGCAACAAATGCAACAGATGCAATCGTTCGGGAAATTGGCTCAGCGATAAATTGAAAGTGTTTCACGCTCTATTTATTTGCATATACTCGTATGAGTGTCAAGTGTACGTGCTAAGAAGGATTCATTGTTGATTTTCGTTCACAACGCGGGTAGCAAACTATTTTCTAAAATTAAAACGAATAAAAATGATAAAATGATTATTAATAATAACAGTATCATTCAATATTAAGGTCATAAAGTTTTATTGTAGACAAATAATGATTTCCTCCCTTTTTAATGATATTCAAACAGTGCAAATCAAAACGCAACAAATTAAAGCAAATAATGACGCCACTTTACAAACAAACGAAATCGCTGAAAACCAGAGATATATATGTATTTTTAAATTAAACATATAGCACACCAACAATACAAATAAAAGAAAATCCCATTTGTCGAATAAATTATTTATACAAGAAACGATTTTCCTATCCAAATACATTTTAAGTTGTCTCCAAAGCCTATGGTATTCTGTTTGATTGCAGAACTTGATATCGAGTTCAGACAAGTAGTTTTTATTGCATATGCCTGCAATAGAATATCGGCACCAATACACTTGTTTGGTAAATAGTTCGAAACTTGTTTCATGTTATACAGAGTATGAAATTGAGTGCAAGTGGTTACTGGCTACCATCCTAGCTAGTCAAAGAACCGTTTGGGTCAACCAACTGAGCAATTCAATAAATTTCTGGGGAGTTCAAATTACGCTTAGGAACAATCAACTACGAACCGCAATATCTCTATTGTTCTGTGATATTTTTTTACTTGAGCATTTCATATTATGCGGTGTTTTATCATTAAAAGGAAAAATTGATTATTAACGAAAGTTTATAAATAACTGGCGAGGGGAGTGCTAGTTGAGCAGTCGTTGAAGTCGGTCGGGTTTCGGTTCCGCCTAAGATTGTGCATAACTTTGCATTTGATATCCGTCGGAGTAGCCGCCAAGTAACGGGAAATCATTTAAGCTTATCCCATAGGAAGTGCTTTAATGTTCGTTGTAAAATTTTTGTACGTGGAATGATATATTGGCAAGCGACGTGGAAATTACTTTGAATAACAGCCCGAGTGCAAAACTAGTGATTTGAATAATAAGAAGTGTTTTGAGAATAAAATATTAAGTGCAAGATATTTTTTTGAATTTTATCCAAGTGATATGAAATTTTATTGCGGTCTGACTTGAGTTCAATTTTGAATGTTTCTAAATAAACATAACTCAATTCAAGTTGTATGAGTCTTCCACTCGAAGAGGAATACCTGGCCACTGCAACAGAATATATATGGATTTATTCCGGTTGGGTGGGTGCGAAGGGGCTCCACCATCACCCGTTTGCCCCTCTTTCATTTGTGGGCCATGAACTTCGTCGGGTAATGACGAGGTTACCCCAGTCCCCCTTTCTTTTCAGGTTCCACTTGTTCTCGTAACAAGCTCTAATTCCTTCGGTGTAGTTATCTACACTTTTTGCGACTTCGGTCGCCTCTTGATCTCCAGCAGTCCAATTCGTGAATGCGAAATTTTTTTGCAGTGGGTCCTCGTGCTGGGGAAATGAACCCGCCCCACGACACCGCAATGCTAGCCTGCCAGCGCATTCACGCGTCTCCAGACGAGGGCATTCTCGGCAGATACCGACACCTTCTTCTGCCGAGGCAGCAGACCATCGCTGCAGTCCTTCACGGACATTTTCGAAACCTAATAATTCACTACAAATGGCGCCCAACGTGGGGCCCGAAATGCCCGGCTGTATCGTCAGTCGTGAGCACGAGACAGTCCATCGTCTCTAGGTGTCCCCACAAGGTGTTAGTATTATTGGCGGGTAGGTAACTCCCGAGGGTTTTTGCACTAATCGTGCCCCAGCAAGTAATAACTGCCGGACGTGTGTTGTCTTTGGACATCAATATCGTTTGGTCCTGCTCTTGAATTATACTTTGGTGGTTTACCACCATTGTATAACTAGTAAGGCCAAATGATATTAGAGTCCCTATTTGTGTTCGGAAGTTATTATCCCAACAGCTATTTTGCGGAGGATTCTGATCCGACCCCAAACCAGCGGTGCCTAGATGTCTTAAATTACATGGATTTTGATTTCATGTGATTGACTGATTAGCTAATCCATGACTATCCATGACAAGACACGCGCTGCTTGTGGATTAGAATTCAACCCTGGGCTGACAAGTGTAACTTGAGAAAACTTGCGGATGAGGGAACACTTCTGAACCCTGATTCTCATGGTGCCACAAGAGAGACGTCCCTGAAACGCTATAGAAGGATTGTGCCATTGGTGTCCATACTTGGGAAGAAGGACGGAAGGGAAAGACCGATTATGTTTTTTTGATAGTTCGATCACCAACTAAATTTTTTTTCATACACTTTGTTTTTTTTTGAGGTACTTTTATAGTTCGCCACTGACGGCCACTTGGAAGCTATATATATTCTACGTTATATTCTTTTTTCACATTTTTTTTCATCAATTATAGATAGTTATAGTTTAAATATTATTTGGAAAAATAAATTTCATATAGCATGCCCACCAAACGCACGCCCGAGAGGAGAAAGTTGAGGTCAGATGCCGGACCAGCGCTCTTGTGCTCCATATGTCATGAGGACATGGATGAACTCACCAGTCAGCGTTTGCAGTGTGGACACAGGCTACTCCAGCTGTGTTTGGTCCAACTGCGGCAAACCTCATCACCGTGCCCGCTCTGTCGTCAGCCTCTAGAAATCACCCAGCTAGCAACAGAACGACCTCAGTCCTCCAGCGCAAGTGGAACAGTGCCCAAAAGTGGACCCCTTCCATCCACGACAATGAGTACACGAGAGGAAGACTACCGAGCCGAAGCAGTGCCGCCTGCGGAAGAGCCGAGACCCACTGTGGCTGTGGAGGTGACAGTCCTACAAGACTTAATGGCGCTCATGCAGGACCTGACCACCCGGGTAGCCTCGCTGGAAAGCCAGAAGGAGAATCCAGTACCACCTCGGCCAAGAACACCTCTGATGTGGGATTCGGACCCAAATCCGTGGGATATTCTGATAGACTCGTGGCGCGATCACGAACGAATCCGGCCCGGTGCGGCAATGAATCCGTTGGCTCCAGTGTACCGGCCCCGACTGAGCCAAGCACCGCCACCAACTCAGGCTCCAGTGATTCCGCCGGACCAACGCATCCATCCACACGATACGTATCGGCTGAAGCCGACGCAGATCCCCAGCATCATCCAGGGCTGGAATCTGCATTTCAGCGGGGAACCCAACACTATAACTGTGGAAGTTTTCATTAGTCGGGTGGAGTCGCTGATTGAGCAAATGCTAGCAGGAGACCACACGGCGCTCGCAGGATACTTGCCAATGCTGCTTAGGGGAGCAGCACTTGAGTCATATTGGCGAATGCATTCGGCCCCACCATCAATACGCTGGTCACGGTTGAAGGAGGTACTCCGCATGGAATACCCTACGGTAGACATGGACAAATTAGTACTGGACAAGATTCATGCTAGATGGCAGCGTCCGGACGAGTCTCTCCATCAATATCGAGCCGATATCCTTCGGCTGAATGAACAGTTATCAGAGCCGATGTCTTCTACCCAATTGCTGCGGTTGCTGAGGCGCAATCTGAGACCGGAGCTCCGTCGCCATATCGTGAACTCCGATCCGCAGAGTATGGAGGCACTGCTGAGAACTGTGCGTCACCTAGAAGGGTTTGAGGAAGACCTCCGGGACCGGCCCTACTTACTAGCTAGGACGGGTCCTCGTCAAGGAATCGCGGAATTGGCCCCAGATTATACCACCATGGATCTGGAGGAAGATTTGGACCAGGACCAGCTTGCTGTAGAAGCAGTGGGAAGTCCTACGACCTGCTGGAATTGCCATCAAACCGGACACCGGTTCATTTCATGCCGAGCGTAAGGCTTTCTGCTACGGTTCCGAGCTTATATCGAGGGCCACCAATTCGAGATCATCACGGACCACGCTTCACTACAATGGTTGATGAACCAGGCAGATTTACATGGACGCCTAGCCAGATGGGCTCTTAAACTGCAAGGGTTCAAGTTTTCCATCAAACATCGGAAAGGGACCCAGAACATCGTACCCGACACTCTCTCACGGGTGTTTTCCCCAGAGGGAGCCGAATTGACAATAAATGACGAGGACCCCATCAAAATAGATTTGGACAGCCCACATTTCGAATCAGACAGCTACAAAGAGTTGAGGCAAACCATAGCGACCCAACAATTGCAGCTGCCTGATTTGAAGGTAATAGACGGCTACGTGTATAGACGAAATGAATATGCCACTGGTGATCCATGGCAGGAAGAAGAGTCCTGGAAACTCTGGGTACCGGAGGAAATGACACAACATCTGATCCTCCGCGCACATGACCATCCTTTAAGTGCCCATGGAGGTTACGGTCGAACGTTACGGCGACTCAAGAAATACTTCTTTTGGCCTAAAATGGCATCGCAGGTCAAAGACTACGTGAGCGCCTGTGAGATCCGTAAAGGCACCAAAGCGCCCAACCAGCCTCTTCGACCTCCTATGGGTCAACTCAACGTCCCAGAACGCGTATTCCAACGTCTATACATCGACCTACACGGTCCATATCCTCGGTCTTCCATGGGACACATCGGAGCTATAGTCGTTCTAGACCAGCTTTCAAAGTTCCCACTGGTGGAACCTATCCGTAAATTCACAACTCCATCGATCGTGAAATTCTTAGAGAACCGGGTATTCCATGTGTTCGGGGTTCCAGAGAGTGTGTACTCAGACAACGGAGTACAGTTCCGGTCTCGGCAGCTTAAGGGCCTACTCGAGCAGTATGGCGTTGAACACCAACTGACGCCCATATAATCTCCTCAGTCTAACGCCTCCGAACGGTTGAACCGCACCCTATTGGCCGCGATCCGTTCCTACGTCGACCCATCTCAAAAAGATTGGGATCGGCGATTGTCTGCCATCACATACCCCCTGCGATCCTCGTATCATTCCGTCACCGGTGTCGCCCCTTACTTTGCCGCCTTTGGACAGCACATGATTTGCCACGGTAAATCATACCGGCTGTTACGGCAATTGAAGTGTTTGGGAGACCCCGTCGCTGCGCTGGAGCCCCACGAACGTTTAGGAGACCTCCGCCAACAAATCGGACGGAAGATTAAGGCCGCAGGAAGTGCAAATGAGGCGCAGTACAATCTCAGGTCACGAGCTGCTAATTTCAAAGAAGGAGATGAAGTTTTCCGGCGAAACTTCCGCCAAAGTGACGCCGCGGGGCATTACAATGCCAAGCTGGACAGGCGATTCTTGAAAAGCCGCATAAAGAAGGAAATGGGACCTAACCGTTACCTGATAACGGACCCATCGGGAAAAGAAGTGGGGATATACCACGCGAAAGACCTGCGCCGATAGATAATTAGTCACGTCTGTTTGTCCGTCCGCATATATTTTCAAAAACGCGCAAGGTTGTATACTTCCGGCCAAACATAGACATAAGTCAGTCCGTCCGTCTGTCAATTGTGTTTTTCTTTTATTGTTCGTCATTTCTAGTCCCGACGCCGAAGCCAACCCATGGTACACAGAAAGATCCTTCAGCTCCTTTTTCGCAATCTGCATCGCCTTGGGATCGCGAGAAAATTAGCTGCCCTGTAGTAATCGAGGAGTTATGGCTCAAAAAACCAGCGCAGTAACCACAAGAACAAGCACAGCCAACACAACTGTTACAAGACACACAAGAGAAACACTTGCAAACAGTAGAGCAACAACAAATGCTTGAGGCACAGCAAATGCAACAAATGCAACAGATGCAATCGTTCGGGAAATTGGCTAAGCGATAAAATGAAAGTGTTTCACGCTCTATCTATTGTGCATATACTCGTATGAGTGTCAAGTGTACGTGCTAAGAAGGATTCATTGTTGATTCTCGTTCACAACGCGGGTAGCAATTAAAACGAATAAAAATGATAAAATGATTATTAATAATAACAGTATCATTCAATATTAAGGTCATAAAGTTTTATTGTAGACAAATAATGATTTCCTCCCTTTTTAATGATATTCAAACAGTGCAAAGTTTAGCGGAATTAATCAAAACGCAACAAATTAAAGCAAATAATGACGCCACTTTACAAACAAACGAAATCGCTGAAAACCAGAGATATATATGTATTTTTAAATTAAACATATAGCACACCAACAATACAAATAAAAGAAAATCCCATTTGTCGAATAAATTATTTATACAAGAAACGATTTTCCTATCCAAATACATTTTAAGTTGTCTCCAAAGCCTATGGTATTCTGTTTGATTGCAGAACTTGATATCGAATTCAGACAAGTAGTTTTTATTGCATATGCCTGCAATAGAATATCGGCACCAATACACTTGTTTGGTAAATAGTTCGAAACTTGTTTCATGTTATACAGAGTATGAAATTGAATGCAAGTGGTTACTGGCTACCATCCTAGCTAGTCAAAGAACCGTTTGGGTCAACCAACTGAGCAATTCAATAAATTTCTGGGGAGTTCAAATTACGCTTAGGAACAATCAACTACGAACCGCAATATCTCTATTGTTCTGTGATATTTTTTTAATTGAGCATTTCATATTATGCGGTGTTTTATCATTAAAAAGAAAAATTGATTATTAACGAAAGTTTATAAATAACTGGCGAGGGGAGTGCTAGTTGAGCAATCGTTGAAGTCGGTCGGGTTTCGGTTCCGCCTAAGATTGTGCATAACTTTGCATTTGATATCCGTCGGAGTAGCCGCCAAGTAACGGGAAATCATTTAAGCTTATCCCATAGGAAGTGCTTTAATGTTTGTTGTAAAATTTTTGTACGTGGAATGATATATTGGCAAGCGACGTGGAAATTACTTTGAATAACAGCCCGAGTGCAAAACTAGTGATTTGAATAATAAGAAGTGTTTTGAGAATAAAATATTAAGTGCACGATATTTTTTTGAATTTTATCCGAGTGATATGAAATTTTATTGCGGTCTGACTTGAGTTCAATTTTGAATGTTTCTAATTAAAACAAGTGTTGACCGTTGTCATCGAGATTTCTTGTGACAGTTTAATATAACAGTGTGCCACTGCGGTTGATATCTATCTTAACCCAAAATTAAACGTTTCTCTTCCTCGCCTGCTCAATGTTTGCGGGAAATTCGCAATACCTTTGGGAAGTTTTGAAAAATGATGAAACCATTGAGTAATTAAATAATACTGGAGTGGACAACCACGTGACAATATGGTTGCAACAACCCCTGCGACCACTTTTCCTACTGCTACGCTCTTGTTTACAACCTTAGAGAGAGCCAAATTGCACAAGCAAACATGGCTGCTGCTCAATGTAAACAAATTTTCATACAACACCAAAAATTTGCTTTCTATTTGAAAAACCTTCAGCATTGTATGAAAAACATGCAAAACATTAATATAATAACTACTCACTTGTGAAAGGAAACACGTACAGTTCCTTTTCCACTATGATTTTTTCACGAAGGCACTACACACTTCATTTTGAAATTCTAAGTTAATTACACAGTGTCACACGTTAAAGTAACTTGAATCACAAACTCCAATCGAATGTTTAAACACTTGGAGCGAATTTAGATCGCGAACACTTTCCACAGTTTTAATATTGGATAAAATTCGCGACGAAACTTGCAAATTGGCCAATTTGGCGTCCAATTTGCATCAGTCAACTTGACAGTCTGTTCACACCTAGTCAGCTTTTGGAACAAGAAAGTGACCAGCAAGAGGCAGACGGGGAGGAAATGACAGACTGTTCACTTGGAAGAGAGCAGAAACCGGTCGCATGCTCTCTCATGCATTTTATATGAGCTTAGCCCATCCAGTTCTTATTAATCTTAGGATGAAACAGCTGGGAACCGAATCCCATAGCTGGTATACGAAATTTATCCCCAATTTCAGTAATACTTATTCGAATCGCAGTGCGATCGTCAAAAGCTAACCGCCAGGTTCTATAAAACGGAACTGTCAAAACTACCCTAATTTTTAATTGATTGAAAATTTGTGACTTTCCTAGCATTTCGGTTGACTAATTTCCCCGTGAACCTAAACTAGCCAAAAGCAATTTTGTAGCAATTTTCCACTTATTCGTGTATTGTGCAGCTCGTTTCCTATTTCACACGCGTTTGTGCATTTTGATCGGCGCCAAAAGATTTTCCATCTTTCCTACACTCGAATTTCAAAGTGTTTATGTTTCGTGTAGGTGCCAAAATAGAGCCATGTGCATCTTATTGGATTTGATTCTAACCGCATTGAAAACGACCTGAATAACTTTTAAATTTGAAAAAGTAATGAACGTTTCAGAGGACACCCACATTCTTCATCGAGCGCTCGGAGGACCATGCGGGTAAGTACCCTTTTTGGTATATATATATTTATTGCATGAAAAATTTATTTGCAAAATTTTGAGGTTGATTTTTGTTAGAGTAAATGAATCTTGCACAAGAGAACGACGCAATTATTTAACTGTGAAGTATGCTGAACACTGAAATTATTAGAGTAAAGCTGAATAGTAATGAAGAATTGTCAATCGTCGAGTTATGTTTATAGAATTATTGATAATATCTAAATAATAATGTTTGAGTAAATAACAATTTTGGTCTTTCCTTTCCGATCACTCTGACCGGGTATAGGACTCGGTACGGTGGCAGGCTGCCCCCTAAAACCATGAGCCAGCCGCCGGGTGCAATTTAATACTTTTTTCTTTGTTTCAGGTGACCTCGCGGGTTGAGTGGCCCAAGCAGAGTGCCTCTTTATGGCATAAAGTTATGCAATCAAATTGTATAATTCTATGGCATAATTTGGTCACGGGGTACTCCCCTTCTGATGGGAAAGTTCATGCAATTCAAGTTGTATGAGTTTTCCACTCGAAGAGGAATACCTGGCCACTGCAACAGAATATATATGGACTTATTCCGGTTGGGTGGGTGCGAAGGGGCTCCACCATCACCCGTTTGCCCCTCTTTCATTTGTGGGCCATGAACTTCGTCGGGTAATGACGAGGTTACCCCAGTCCGCCTTTCTTTTCAGGTTCCACTTGTTCTCGTAACAAGCTCTAATTCCTTCGGTGTAGTTATCTACACTTTTTGCGACTTCGGTCGCCTCTTGATCTCCAGCAGTCCAATTCGTGAATGCGAAATTTTTTTGTAGTGGGTCCTCGTGCTGGGGAAATGAACCTGCCCCACGACACCGCAATGCTAGCCTGCCAGCGCATTCACGCGTCTCCAGACGAGGCCATTCTCGGCAGATACCGACACCTTCTTCTGCCGAGGCAGCAGACCATCGCTGCAGTCCTTCACGGACATTTTCGAAACCTCATAATTCACTACAGATATTAGATATTATAAAACGCTTTTAAGCCTACCACACTGTTTCCGGATTCTGTCTAGTATTCAGTCTAGGATGAAATATTAAAAATGGTCCTTAACGAGCACTGATAAAGGAGAAATGACTTTCGAACAATGTTCATAAACGAAGTTTCATCGATCTGAAATTGAATGAGGTTCAGGTTAATGTTGACTAAAATATGTATAAAATACTTAATTAACTGTTTTGCAACTTCCTACATGACTATGCGACTCACAAAATTTTCAGGCAACAAATTACCGCCAATAACGATTGCTCCCACAATTTGACAATAATCTGACACTTTTGGAGAAATGTCACGGGAGCTGATAAAAAAAGCAAAAAAGTAATGACGTCATTGATGAAACAGCTGATTGTCAGTTTAACTTTTCACTGCATTATCAAACCTAGCAAGATGACCAGGTTAAAGGAGGCAGTGCTTTAAGCACAGCCTCCTTAAACCTGGCCGTCTTGCTATGCAATTTCTGTGACATGACCTCATACAAAAGCTCTCTCTTAGTACAAAAGTAAAACTGACAACTCCTGACAGTTAATGCAGTTCCAAGCAATAAGACGTCAAAATTCCTGTCATTGTTAGTCGAACGGGCACAAGCTGTATCTCTTGTGAATCGCGAGAATGGAATTTCGCTACTCAACAAAATTGTTCGCGAGCAAGAAATAGCCGAGAATTACGAAGAGCTTATTCGTGTCAAGGAACAAGGCATTCTGCAATTACGTGAATTGTACAAACAGGAAGGAAAGGCTAGACTTGATCAAAGTGACGAGACCGTTTCTTAGCCTGATTAGCAAAGCGAAGGCAGCCAAGTTAGTGCGGTCGTTAGTGGATTTGTTTTTAGACTTGGAAGCTGGTACTGGTATCGAGGTTTAACTTTGTAAAGAATGTATAGAATGGGCGAAACAAGAGAAACGAACATTCTTAAGACAATCGCTGGAAGCTCGATTAATTGCTTTATTTTTCGATACACGATTGTATTCACAAGTGCTAGCGCTTGGGTCACAGCTGCTGAAAGAATTAAAAAAGTTGGACGACAAAAATTTGCTCGTAGAAGTTCAACTTCTTGAAAGTACGACCTATCATGCTCTAAGCAATTTGCCGTGGCGCGTGCTGCCCTGACCTCGGCACGTACCACAGCAAATGCTATCTACTGTCCGCCTAAGATGCAGGGGGCTTTAGATTTGCAATCGGGTATCCTACATGCGGTAGATGAGCTTTTTCATATTTTTATGAAGAATTCGAAGGTTTTGACAGTCTTGAAAGTAACAGAGCATAAACTGCGCTCAAATATATGTTGCTCTGCAAAACAATGCTTGGAAAGGCGGAAGATGGAAATCAAATTGTTAGTGGAAAGCTGGTAAGGATGTTGATTTAAAGTTGGTTGCATAGAAATTAATATTTTTTATTTATTAGGCTATCACGTATTCAGGACGAGACATCGACGCAATGAAATCCGTCGCGCAAGCATCTCACTAAAGATCTCTAGCTGATTTTCAGGACACGCTCAAGGAATATCGAAAAGAGCTGGAGGAAGATGTAATTGTCAAAGCACATCTAGGTACATTGTCTGATAGAACGCTGGAACAAAATTTATATAGAATCATTGAGCCGTATTCTCGAATGCAGGTATGGAGAAAACTTTTCTACATGTTTATTTATAGCCTAATGTTTGGTTTCTATAGGGTGCCAAATTATTTTCATAGCATAAGGTGAACATCGATTTTCAGTTATGTGCTTACGGAAGTAATATCCACTTTTATATTGACCAGCGTCTGTAGCTTTTGTTTCATTCTGACTGGCGGAAACTGATAAATCGTAAAGAGGAGGTGGTACATACCGAATTTTTTAAGCACCTCCATTTCTTACCACAATCTTCATTCATTCTTCGTTCATCAGCACTCGTCCGCTTTGTGAAGTGTGTTCAATAAATCGGCATAAAGGAGCACACAAAATAAAATGAATCTATCCTTTCGTGCATATTTAGTCAAATTCGTGATCAGGTCTCAGAGATAAAAAAAAACCGCATAACAAGAAACTAAAAAAAAACTCTGAGTAACTGTTTCTTCAAGTATCTCTTCGATGGGGTCAAAAATGCCATAAGATACTGTACTGAAAAATCCATGTCCACGCTTCAATCAGTGTTCATAAGATGATCTCTGTCTTTTCTTAAATACCAATGGAGAGTTTGCATCTTTAACCATCTCTGGAAGATTTTTATGTGTGCTCGTACATGGAGCATCGTTCTTTAGACGATCGGTTCTGAAAAAAGGCATTACAAATTAATTTGCATTCCTCGCACGTCAAAGTCAAACGCGCTTTATTCAATACTAATCGCCATAAATTTTCAAAGAATATAAGGTAAATTCCAAACTTAAAAAAAAACTTTTTCTTAGTACCTCCACTCCCTACCACTCTCTCCATCACTCTTTCTTCGTCGCACAACGCACGTGCAATCTGCATTCACTTTACCTCGCTTCGACCTTTGTGCCACCCGGACTATGTTTAATTCATCGGTATAAGGGGGCACACAAAATAATGTGAACTAATCCTTTTCATGAACATCTAGCCCAAAAATCATGAGCAGCTCTCAGAGATAAAAAAAAATTCAATATAGTACGACGCATTCAAAAAACAAAGCTCTGAGTAACAGGTGCACGCTTCAATCAGTCCATAGTCCTTTCTTAAATACCACAAGAGAGTTTGCTTTCTGAACCATTTCTGGTAGATTGTTCTATATGCGCAGAGCGTCATTCGTTGCAACGTTCTCTAGACTATCCGTTCCGGCAAAAGGTATTACGAATTTATGTGCATTCCTTGCATTATATGGGTTGAACTGTGATACCTTAATTAATGGTGTTCGTTCCGATCCATTAGTTTTTAAATTGTTGTAAATAAACATAGCTTTCTCCATTATAATGATTTGACTAAAGGTTAATGATTTTGCTAATTGGTAAACCAAACGAGTTTGAGTAAGCGTTGGCAGTTTCAGAATTTATGAATGTCGCGCAAGCATCTCACAAAAGATCTCTAGCTGATTTTCAGGACACGCTCAAGGAATATCGAAAAGAGCTGGAGGAAGATTTAATTGTCAAAGCACATCTAGGTACATTGTCTGATAGAATGCTGGAACAAAATTTATATAGAATCATTGAGCCGTATTCTCGAATGCAGGTATGGAGAAAACTTTTCTACATGTTTATTTATAGCCTAATGTTTGGTTTCTATGGGGTGCCAAATTATTTTCATAGCATAAGGTGAACATCGATTTTCAGTTATGTGCTTACGGAAGTTATATCCACTTTTATATTGACCAGCGTCTGTAGCTTTTATTTCATTCTGACTGGTTGAAACTGATAAATCGTAAAGAGGAAGTGGTACATAACGAATTTTTTAAGCACCTCCATTTCTTACCACAATCTTCATTCATTCTTCGTTCATCAACACTCGTCCGCTTTGTGAAGTGTGTTCAATAAATCGGCATAAAGGAGCACATAAATTAAAATGAATCTATCCTTTCGTGCATATTTAGTCAAATTCGTGATCAGGTCTCAGAGATAAAAAAAAAACCGCATAACACGAAACTAAAACAAAACTCTGAGTAACTGTCTCTTCAAGTATCTCTTCGATAGGGTCAAAAATGCTATAAGATACTGTACTGAAAAATCCATGTCCACGGTTGAATCAGTGTTCATAAGATGATCTCTGTCTTTTCTTAAATACCAATGGAGTGTTTGCATCCTTAACCATCTCTGGAAGATTGTTATGTGTACTCGTACACAGAGCATCGTTCTTTAGACGATAGGTTCTGAAAAAAGGGCATTACGAGTTAATTTGCATTCCTCGCACGTCAAAGTCAAATGCGCTTTATTCAATACTAATCGCCATATATTTTCAAAGAATATAAAGTAAATTCAAACAAAAAAAAAAAGCTTTTCTTTAGTACCTCCACTCCCTACCACTCTCTCCATCACTCTTTCTTCGTCGCACAACGCACGTGCGATCTGCATTCACTTTACCTCGCTTCGACCTTTGTGCCACCCAGAAAATGTTTAATTCATCGGTATAAGGGGCACACAAAATCATTTGAACTAATCCTTTTCATGAACATCTAGCCCAAAAATCATGAGCAGCTCTCAGAGATAAAAAAAAAATTCAATATAGTACGACGCATTCAAAAAAAAGCTCTGAGTAACAGGTGCACGCTTCAATCAGTCCTTAGTATTTTCTTAAATACCACAAGAGAGTTTGCTTTCTGAACCGTTTCTGGTAGATTGTTCTATATACGCAGAGCGTCATTCGTTGCATCGTTCTCTAGACTATCCGTTCCGGCAAAAGGTATTACGAATTTATGTGCATTCCTTGCATTATATGGGTTGAACTGTGATACCTTAATTAATGGTGTTCGTTCCGATCCATTAGTTTTTAAATTGTTGTAAATAAACATAGCTTTCTCCATTATAATGATTTGACTAAAGGTTAATGATTTTGCTAATTGGTAAACCAAACGAGTTTGAGTAAGCATTGGCAGTTTCAGAATGTATGCTTGCTTTTCAGACAGCAAGTTTAATAGGAGTTTTTAACATGAAGTTATTCAGAACAGAAATACACGCGATAACAGATTTAGCTTTTATAGATAAAGATAATTATCGCAGGCTGTTTATCCACCTAGAAACTCTTAAGTAACTTCAATAGTTAAATTAAGATAGAGTTGTCTGTTAACCTACCAAAAACTTAAAATCTAAATGACTTTCAGTAAGATAATATTTCTGATCTGCTTCCCTCACTAGCTTAGCTGCATATCCTTTTTCCTCTAAATCCACAGAAATCCTCAATCGGTTCTTAAATTAGTTTGAATAATATTTATTTAATACTTGCTTTATACATTTTTTAACATCATTACATCATCCGTGGTAAAAAAACAGACGTTTTATAATCAAGATACAAGAATATTCAATGAGATTGATTCATTGTCAGCAGCGCGGCACACCAAATCGTGATTTAGCATCCACTAGCCATCTCGAATCATCACGGTTCTACGTCCATACTCATTGTTATTGCATTAACATCTATAAAAAATTTGTAAATTGATGTCATCAGCCTTGATAAATTATAAAATATATTGAAACATATAGTTTAATGATTTTATTTAAAATTTATTTTATTTTCAACTAAGCTATAATGAAAAGCAGATCAAGCTCCGTTTTTTTTTTTAAAAACGTGCACTTCCAGTTCTTGTTGAGCCGGGCTGTAGTGCTAAAAAGAAGAAGAATAGCGAAATAATCAAGTATTGATTTATGGAACGATATAGAACGAGGAAAGTCACATTTCTAGACAACCAAACGAGGAATAAACTTGCCGTAGAAAACAAGCGCGCAGTTAGTCTTTAAAAAATGTATTGTTGACAGAACGCAATCATTTTGTCGGGCTCTTCTGTAGATATATGAAATGGAAAGACATTTTAATGCTCGCGTCAATCGGCTTGATTGCAATTTATGAAAACAAAATTATGAGCGATGGGTTACATGGTCCATTAAAACACCCGTGATTAGATGCTAGCATTTATGCCTTTTCCCTGCAAAGGTCCAAAATATCTATTGATGTTTAGGATTGCATGTTACAAAAGAACGAGATTTGAATTAAAATGAATTAAATTGCTTACAGATACTGCCAGTTCTATTGCAGATACTGCCAGTTCTATTGGAAATCAACTTTAAGAAGGAATAAGTAGAAAAATCAGCTTTCAGGATGAATTGAAGAAAGTTGCTCGTATTAAACATACATTGATGTGCTAATTATCTACGCCCATAAGCATAACATTTGCTGTAAAGATAGCTCTATCCAAAAATTTTCTGTATAGGCTTAGCAGTTCAAGGATTTCCTGAAACGTTTTATTATAAGGAATGTATGACTTAAACCTTATTGTTGTCCGTTTCATAATTAGAATAAGCAAGGAGATAGGGATTAAGCGAAAATCGTGGAACCTGATCAAAATTAAAAATATCTTTGTGCATCCTTTGATAGGCTCAAAATCGATGACACGAAATTTTTAAGCTTAAATTCAATAATTTGCCATTGAAAAGCAGTGATAATTATCACGATGTGTAATTGAATTTGGGACTAATTGAACTTTGAGTTAATACCTATCATAGCCGAATTGAGAATTGGAAGCAACAAACACGATACTTGGCAAAAAAATATGCGTAAAGTATTTAATCCATTTTGGTAATTTACCGATGTTTCATTCAATAATTCATAAATAAGTAAATAACTCACCTGTTAAATAGCCTCTAACGTTTGTATCCATTATGAATAAGTCATGCTTCTGATCTTTAAACTCTGCCCACACTGGATGTTTCAATAAAATTTGCGATACACGATCACCATAATTTAAATTTTGTGTCATCGCCTTGAGCGCAGCTACAACTTGTGCCTTCACCGCAGAAGGACTGTCTACATACTCCATACGACTTTCAAGCAAATTTAACAGGAATGGAATTAGATTACTTTCTAAAGACTGGCTAATCAATAAATCCTACAATTAACGCAATAACGGTTAGAGGTAAGCTTTTTTATCGAATCATTACACTCACATGTTGGTATTTAAACAAACGGCTTAACATTTCACACACTTTTTCTATCAGTGGCTTGTTATTTTCCATACACCGTTTTAAAGGCAAGATACATTCAGTTTGCGACTCTGCTGTCACGCAGTACTAAAATAAAATACATGTTTATCTAAAATCAATTAAATTCTGGCAAATTGATCTTACCTCTAAAAGTGCTAATTGATATAATACTGACAATGTTTGTTTTGGTTGCACGTTAAGTAAATTGAAGAGTTTCGGTATGTGACCCCAAACTGGAATGTCATATGCTAAATTAGGCTGCGCTCTTAATAATTCGACTAATGCAGTAGATGCAATTCATCTTTCTAAAAGTATTGAAGAGTACGTTATGAAGATTCCAGAAGACCATTTACCGGTGATTTAAAAAATTAATTAACTTACATCCGGCGAATTTTTGTTGATAAGGTCTACAACGAAGTCCAGTGAATCTGATAAGAATAATTTCGGCTTGCGCAGAGTCCAAGCTGGATTAATAACAAACAGCCGTAAATAATCGCCAGATACAATCACCTCATTGAGTATATCTTTAAGAATATCTGGGTCTATCCACAAAATTTTTGGATTTTGTTTCTGTGTTTTAGAAAAACTGCATTTATACGTAAATATATATTATATACGCATTCCAAATTAATTCTGGATGCTCGTGAATTGATTCGAACAATTGGACGGAAGTTGCCGGAGATTCGACCATTGCATCGACGAATAATGGAGGTAGAAATTTGCAAACTGTTATGCGAACCTTCAGAATTTTATGCAATATTAGCTTTCTATAATTTTGTATATGTTATAATTTTCCTACCATAGGTCTACTTAAACGGTCAGCGGTCATTTTAGCCAGAATTCCTGCACAAAGTTCTCACATTTGAGGATTTCTTGAATTACAGAATATGTCCAGTAGCTATATCACAGCACCTAAACAGGAAGTAAATATTTTATAATTGTTTGCCAAGAATTCACTTTATTTTTATTTTGAGCTTCTTTTATCATCTCTTGTGAATTCAGAAGCCCTGAAAGTGTTTCCAGTACTTTCATTTATTGGTCTCTTAAATCAGGATCTTTTAGCGCAACAAAATAGCTTCCCTGTATTTCGCACGCTGCTATCTCGCTTACACATTCCTTATTGCGGGAAACCAATGCGACTACTTCTAGTGCAAGCGATTTAACTGTAGCATTCTGTAATGTGTAAAGTTGATAATTTACTGAAAGGAATCAATACTAATATTACATGATATTAAATATTATAAAACGCTTTTAAGCCTACCACACTGTTTCCGGATTCTGTCTAGTATTCAGTCTCGGATGAAATATTAAAAATGGTCCTTAACGAGTACTAATGAGGAGATATGACACAATGTTCATAAACGAAGTTTCATCGATCTGAAATTGAATGAGGTTCAGGTTAATGTTGACTAAAATATGTGTAAAATACTTAATTAACTGCTTTGCAACTTCCTACACGACTATGCGACTCACAAAAATAATTCAGGCTATCCTGCTGAACTATTTTTCAGGCAACAAATTACCGCCAATAACGATCGCTTCCACAATCTGACAATAATCTGACACTTATTGGAGAAATGTCACGGGAGCTGATTAAAAAAGCAAAAAAGTAATGACGTCATTGATGAAACAGCTGATTGTCAGTTTACCTTTTCACTGCATTATCAAACCTAGCAAGATGACCAGGTTAAAGCACTGCCTCCTTAAACCTAGCCGTCTTGCTATGCAATTTCTGTGACTGACCTCACACAAAAGTAAAACTGACAACTCCTGACAGTTAATGCAGTTCCAAGCAATTAGACGTCAAAATTCCTGTCATTGTTATTCGAACGAGCACAAGCTGTATCTCTTGTGAATCGCGAGGAAGGAGTTTCGCTACTCAACAAAATTGTTCGCGAGCAAGAAATAGCCGAGAATGACGAAGAGCTTATTCGTGTCAAGAAACAAGGCATTCTGCAATTAGGTGAATTGTACAAACAAGAAGAAAAGGCCAAGGAGCTAGCAGATTTGATCAAAGTGACGAGACCGTTTCTTGGCCTGATTAGCAAAGCGAAGGCCGCCAAGTTAGTGCGGTTTTTAGTGGATTTGTTTTTAGACTTGGAAGCTGGTACTGGTATCGAGGTTCAACTTTGTAAAGAATGTATAAAATGGGCGAAACAAGAGAAACGAACATTCTTAAGACAATCGCTGGAAGCTCGATTAATTGCTTTGTTTTTCGATACTGGATTGTATTCAGAAGTGCTAGCGCTGGGGTCACAGCTGCTGAAAGAATTTAAAAAGTTGGACGACAAAAATTTGCTCGTAGAAGTTCAACTTCTTGAAAGTATGACCTATCATGCTCTAAGCAATTTGCCAAAAGCGCGTGCTGCCCTGACCTCGGCACGTACCACGGCAAATGCTATCTACTATCCGCCTAAGATGCAGGGGGCTTTAGATTTGCAATCGGGTATCCTACATGCGGTAGATGAGCTTTTTCATATTTTTATGAAGAATTCGAAGGTTTTGACAGTCTTGAAAGTAACAGAGCATAAACTGCGCTCAAATATATGTTGCTCTGCAAAATAATCCTGGGAAAGGCGGAAGATGTAAATCAAATTGTTAGTGGAAAGCTGGTAAGGATGTTGATTTAAAGTTGGTTGCATAGAAATTAATATTTTTTATTTATTAGGCTATCACGTATTCAGGACGAGACATCGACGCAATGAAATCCGTCGCGCAAGCATCTCACAAAAGATCTCTAGCTGATTTTCAGGACACGCTCAAGGAATATCGAAAAGAGGTAGAGGAAGATGTAATGGTCAAAGCACATCTAGGTACATTGTACGATACAATGCTGGAACAAAATTTATATAAAATCATTGAGCCGTATTCTCGAGTGCAGGTATGAAGAAAACTTTTCTACATGTTTATTTATAGCCTAGTGTTTGGTTTCTATAGGGTGCCAAATTATTTTTGTAGCATAAGGTGAACATCGATTTTCAGTTATGTGCTTACGGAAGTAATATCCACTTTTATATTGACCAGCGTCTGCAGCTTTTATTTCATTCTGACTGGTTGAAACTGATAAATCGTAAAGAGGAAGTGGTACATACAGATTTTTTTAAGCACTTCCATTTCTTACCACTATCTTCACTCATTCTTCGTTCCACAACACTCGTCCGCTTTGTGAAGTGTGCTTCTCAGACAATATTCAATAAATCGGTATAAAAGAGCACACAAAGTAGAATGAATCTATCCTTTCGTGCATATTTAGTCAAATCGTGATCAGGCCTCAGAGATAAACAAAATCGCATAGCACGAAACTAAAAAAAAACTCTGAGGAACTGTCTATTCAAGTATCTCGCCGATAGGATTAAAATGCCCTAAGATACTGTGCTGAAAAATCCATGTCCACGCTTCAATCAGTGTTCATCAGATGATCCCTGTCTTTTCTTAAATACCAATAGTGAGTTTGCATCCTTAACCATCTCTGGAAGATTGTTATATGTACTCGTACACGGAGCATCGTTCTTTAGACGATCGGTTCTGAAAAAAGGCATTACAAATTAATATGCATTCCTCGCACATCAAAGTCAAACGCGCTTTATTCAATACTAATCGCCATATATTTTCAAAGAATATAAAGCAAATTCTAAACAATAAAAAACAAAACTTTTTTTTGTACCTCCACCTCCTACCACTCGCTCCATCGCTCTTTCTTCGTCGCACAACGCACGTGCGATCTGCATTCACTTTACCTCGCTTCGACCTTTGTGCCACCCAGAAAATGTTTAATTCATCGGTATAAGGGGCACACCAAATCATTTGAACTAATCCTTTTCATGAACATCTGGCCCAAAAATCATGATCAGCTCTCAGAGATAAAAAAAATTCAATACAATACGACGCATTCAAAAAAAAAGCTCTGGGTAACAGGTCCACTCTTCAATCTGTCTTTTGTCTTTTCTTAAATACCAAAAGAGAGTTTGCTTTCTGAACCGTTTCTGGTAGATTGTTATATACACGCAGAGCATCATTCGTTGCATCGTTCTTTAGACAATCCGTTCCGGCAAAAGGAATTACGAATTGATCTGCATTCCACGCATTATATGGGTTGATCTGTGATACCTTAATTAATGGTGTTCGTTCCGATCTATTAGTTTTTAAATTTTTGTAAATAAACATTATAATGACTTGACTAAAGGTTAATGATTTTGCTAACTGGTAAACCAAACGAGTTTCAGTAAGCATTGGCAGTTTCAGAATGTTTTTATATGCTTTGTTCAGCAGCCGGGATATACTATTAAGATGTTGCTTTGCCGATTGACTCCAAATAAGTACTCCATAATGTAATTTCGTCAGCACAAATGCATTTAGAACAAGTTTCAACAAGCCTATTATTGGGGCTAATTGCCTCCTTAAGCTATTTATCATACGATGGTCTATAATAAGACCAAGATATTTCATTTCCAGCACTCTTTGAAATTTTTCGCCGTTAATATTTAGGTCGACATCTATGTCGCCTTTGTTAAGATAAGAGTCTTTTCCAATGCACGTCAAGAAACTTGTTCTAAATGCGTTTGTCCTGACGAAAATACATTATGGAGTACTTATTTGGAGTCAATGAGCAAAGCAACATTTAAATAGTATATCCAGGCTACTGACCAAATCGAAGTTAGCAATATTGAATTAGTTGTTTTTTTTTCATATGTTCATTTAATATGCAAAATATTGATTTTTTTGCATTTCATACTATTTTAAAATACGTAAATTATTTATTCATCGTTGACTAAAAATTTAATTAAGATTAGCAATATTTTAAAATATTATTCCAACGAAAAAAAGACTGTCTAAGCAAAATTAACATTTTGATTTATGATACAAATTGTTGAGTGTTTTTTTTAATTCATAGCATTTGGAAGTATTGAATTTATTTATTCATAACTAACTACAAAATTTTTTATAATTAATTTAATTAAGGCTTAAAGCAATACTTTTTATCCAAAAGAAATTGGCAATATTGTGGTAATTTATTCTTCATTAAATATTTATTTTTGTAAGACATGATTTTCTTTGTTTTTGAGATAAGAAATTCATTAGTCTACATAAGTGTGAAATTCACTTTTTTCAATTTCTTGTCAAACTACAGCCCCTCTCGGGCCTTCGCTTCCTGCAAATAGCGCCTCGGTCCATCAATCGCGTCCTCTAATTCTGAAATCCAAGTAGCGATGAACTGCCTTCGTCGATCGAGTCAGACCGGCGTTTCCTCGATTTCCCCACTAGTCTCCGCCCTTCAGTTCTCCCAACGAATACTTTTTTGGGTATCCGTTGTTCATCCATACGACTCATGTGGCCAACCCATTGCAGGTTCCGCAGTTTTACAATCGTTGAGACCTCTATCTCGTCAAACATTTTACACAGCTCATGGTTACGTCGAATTCGCCATTGGTCCCCGTCTAGCTTCACTCCAATCATCCGCCTCAGGACCCGTCCCTCAAAGGCGTTGCATATGTTTGCGGATGCTTGAATAAGGGCCCATATTTTTCAAATCCATAGCATAGCACAGGTCTTATCACAGATTTGTATACTTGGAGCTTTGTTTTCCTGTGTATGCAACTGGTTTTCAAGATCGTCAAAACTGAATACAATATTTTATTTGCGAGCTGTATTCGTCGGCGTATTTCTTCTCTTTCATTAGCGTTCTCGTTATTTTGGTGCCTAGATACACAAGTTCGTCCACATTTTCCCTAGTGTATTCGTCAAGTGCGATATTTTGTGTACTTTAGGTATTTTTCCTCGACTGCGTAATGAGCTTTGTTTTATTCGCATTGATTTGTAGCCCTACTAGTTTTGCTTCGCTGTCAAGTTTCGGGAAAAGTTCTTTGGCAGTTGTTAGCGACCGTAACAAAATGTTGCTATCATCTGCATAGGCTACCACTTGGCTTAACTTGTATAAAAGCGTACCTCTTGTATGGACAGGTAGCTTTCTTAGCCATATCCAAATTGATTGCAATGGGTCCAGCCCATCTCCCTGTTTTAGTCCGCTTTTAGTGTCAAAGGCATCGGTGAGTTGGTTATTAATGCAGACTTGGGAGGTTGTCCACGTCATTTTGATAAGACGGGCTAATTTGTCTAGGATTCCAAAGCAAAGCATTATTTAGTACAGCACGTTGCGATCAATACTGTCGTATGCTTGCTTTTCAATCTAGCTACATACAAAAAGACAGCAAGTTTCATAGGAGTTTTTAACATGAAGTTATCCAGAACAGAAAAACACGCGATAACAGATTTAGCTTTTATAGATAAAGATAATTATCGCAGACTGTTTATCCACCTAGAAACTCTTAAGTAACTTCAATAGTTAAATTAAGATAGAGTTGTCTGTTAACATACCGAAAACTTAAAATCTAAATGACTTTCTATAAGATAATATTTCATATCACCTTCCCTCACTAGCTTAGATGCATATCCTTTTTCCTCTAAATCCACCGAAATCCTCAATCTCTTCTTAAATTAGTTTGAAATAATATTTAACAGTTCATAATACTGGCTTTATAAATTTTTTAAAAACATTACAGCATCCGTGGTAAAAAAACTAGCCATCTCGAATCATCACGATTCTACGTCCATACTCATTGTTATTGCATTAACAACGATAAAAAAATTTGTAAATTGATGTCATCAGCCTTGATAAATGATAAAATATATTGAAACATATAGTTTAATGATTTTATTTAAAATTTATTTTGTTTTCAATTAAGCTATAATGAAAAACAGATCAAGCTTCAAAGGTATTTTTAAAATAACGGCAAAGAAAACATGCACTTACAGTTCTTGTTGAGCCACGATCGTATTCATTTTCGTTATCCTCATCCGTACTTGGCGTAGTTGAGGCGGTTTCCGTCTGTTGTTATTTCAGGAGTTAACGTTTCCTCGGCAGTTTGTTCCGATTCTGACGATTTTTTTCGTGGTGTCGGCTTCCGATTACGTTTCTGAAAAAAGTGATTGAAAAGGTAGAAAATAAGGCAAACTATTTTAAAGTCGTAAGTGTGGAACTACTAGGCGTTGAGGATTGCGCATTGGTTGTGTTGATCTATGAACCGCGCTAGCATTGCCATTGGTTATTCGATTCTCGAGAATCGAATAACCAATGTTAATGCTAGTGCGGTTTATAGATCAACACAACCATTGCGCAATCACCGATTAGTTCCACACTTGGTGGCTCAGTAACACGATAGCATGCAAATTCAACAACTAGTAATGATGCTGTAGCATCATCCTTATCTTCAGCAGTTGAAAGTCAAATTGTATACAAATTAGAATTAAATGACGATAATGTCCCAGGTTCAAATCTCGTTGGGAGCAACGTGATTTAGTTCAGGGGATTTTTCGGACAGACTACGAGTGTTCAGTCAGTAGTGATATGTGCTGATTTAATCAGATCATATCGTAGCTGAGCAAGCACAGGGGAACTTGATACTGACCATACCAACTTCCGAAAAAATCATTACGGTCATGAAAATGAGATACTCTAACTATCTCTAAGCGAAGGCCCGAGAGGGGCTGTAGTGCTAAAAAAAGAAGAATAGCGAAATGATCAAGTATTGATTTATGGAACGATATAGAACGAGCAAAGTCACATTTTTAGACAACAAAACGAGGAATAAACGTGCCGTATAAAGCAAGCGCGCAGTTAATCTTTAAAAAAAGGTTTGTTGACAGAACGCAATCATTTTATCTGGCTCCTATGCAGATATATGAAATGGAAAGACATTTTAATGCTCACGTCAATCGGCTTGATTGCAATTTATGAAAACAAAATTATGAGCGATGAGTTACATGGTCCATTAAAACACCCGTGATTAGATGCTAGCATTTATGCCTTTTCCCTGCAAAGGTTCACAATATCTATTGATGTTTAGGACTGCATGTTACAAAAGAACGAGATTTGAATTAAAATTAATTAAATTGATTACAAATACAGCTAGTTCTATTGGAAATCAACTTTAAGAAGGAATAAGTAGAAAACAGACCAGTCTGAAATTGTAAATCAGCTTTTAGGATGAATTGAAGAAAATTGCTCTGTTAAACATACATCGATGTGCTAATTATCTACGCCCATAAGCATAACATTTGCTGTAAAGATAGCTCTTTCCAAAAATTTTCTGTATAGACTTAGCAGTTTAAGGATTCCCTGAAACGTTTTATTATAAGGAATGTATGACTAAAACCTTATTGTTGTCCGTTTCATAATTAGAATAAGCAAGGAGATAGGGATTAAGCGAAAATCGTGAAACCTGATCAAAATTAAAAATATCTTTGTGTATCCTTTGATAGGCTCAAAATCGATGACACGAAATTTGTAAGCTTATATTCAATAATTTGCCATTGAAAAGCAATGATAATTAACACAATGTGTAATTGAATTTGGGACTGTTTGAACTTTGAGTTAATACTCATCATAGCCGAATTGAGAATTGGAAGAAACAAACACGATACTTGGCAAAAAAATATGCGTAAAGTATTTAATCCATTTTGGTAATTTATCGATATTTCATTCAATAATACATAAATAAGTAAATAACTCACCTGTTAAATAGCCTCTAACGTTTGTATCCGCTATGAATAAGTCATGCTTCTGATCTTTAAACTCTGCCCACACTGGATGTTCCAACAAAATTTGCGATACACGATCAGCATAATTTAAATTGTGTGTCATCGCCTTGAGCGCAGCTACAACTTGTGCCTTCACGGTAGAAGGACTATCTACATACTCCATACGATTTTCAAGCAAATTTAACAGGAATGGTATTAGATTACTTTCTAAAGACTGGCTACTCAATGAATCCTACAATTAACGCAATAACAGTTAGAGGTAAGCTTTTTTATCGAATCATTACACTCACATGTTGGTATTTAAACAAACGGCTTAACATTTCACACACTTTTTCTATCAGTGGCTTGTTATTTTCCATACACCGTTTTAAAGGCAAGATACATTCAGTTTGCGACACTGCTGTCACGCAGTACTAAAATAAAATACATGTTTATCTAAAATCAATTAAATTCTGGCAAATTGATCTTACCTCTAAAAGTGCTAATTGATGTAATACTGACAATGTATGTTTTGGTTGTACGTTAAGTAAATTGACTGCGCTCTTAATAATTCGACTAATGCAGTAGATGCTAATTCCAATGCATCTTTCTAAAAATATTGAAGAGTACGTTATGAAGATTCCAGAAGACCATTTACCGGTGATTTAAAAAATTAATTAACTTACATCCGGCGAATTTTTGTTGATAAGGTCTACAACGAAGTCCAGTAAATCTGATAATAACTTCGGCTTGCGCAGAGTCCAAGCTTGATTAATAACAAACAGCCGCAAATAAACGCCAGATACAATCACCTCATTGGGTATAATATCTTTAAGAATATCTGGGTCTTTCCACAAAATTTTTGGATTTTATTTCTGTGTTTTACAAAAACTGCATTTATACGTAAATATATATTATATTAGCTATTTAAAAACTTTACGCAATCTCTGTTAGCTTACCCGTCGCACGTATCAGCAACAACATAACATACTTTTGATTCTATCTTTACATTCCAAATTAATTCTGGATGCTCGTGAATTGATTCGAACAATTGGACGGAAGTTGACGGAGATTCGGTCATTGCATCGACGAATAATGGAGGTAGAAATTTGCAAACTGTTATGCGAACCTTCAGAATTTTCTGCAATATTAGCTTTCGATCATTTTTGTATATGTTATAATTTTTTTACCTTAGGTGCGCTTAAACGGTCAGCGATCATTTTAGCGAGAATTTCAGCACAAAGTTCTTGCATTTGAGGATTCCTTGAATTACAGAACATGTCCAGTAGATATATCACGGCACCTAAACAGGAAGTAAATATTTTATAATTGTTGGCCAAGAATTCACTTTACCTTTATTTTGAGCTTCTTTTATCATCTATTGTGAATTCAGAAGCTCTGAAAGTGTTTTCAGTACGTTCATTTGTTGGTCTCTTATATCAGGATCTTTTAGCGCAACAAAATAGCTTCCCTGTATTTCGCACACTGCTATCTCGCTTACGCATTCCTTATTGCGGGAAATCAATGCGACTACTTCTAGTACAAGCGATTTAACTGTAGCATTCTGTAATGTGTAAGGTTGATAATTTACTGAAAGGAATCAATACTAATATTACATGATATTAAATATTATAAAACGCTTTTAAGCCTACCACACTGTTTCCGGATTCTGTCCAGTATGAAATATTAGAAATGGTCCTTAACGAGCACTGATAAGGAGATATGACACAAGGTTCATAAACGAAGTTTCATCGATCTGAAATTGAATGAAGTCCAGGTTAATGTTGACTAAAATATGTATAAAATACTTAATTAACTGCTTTGCAACTTCCTACACGACTCACAAAAATAATTCAGGCTATCCTGCTGAACTATTTCTCAGGCAACAAATTACCGCCAATAACTATTGCTTCCTCGATTTGACAATAATCTGACACTTATTAGAGAAATGTCACGGGAGCTGATAAAAAAAGCAAAAAAGTAATGACGTCATTGATGAAACAGCTGATTGTCAGTTTACCTTTTCACTGCATTATCAAACCTAGCAAGATGGCCAGGTTTAAGGAGGCAGTGGTTAAAGGAGGCAGTGGTTAAGGGAGGCAGTGCTTTAAGGAAGTGAAAACTTCAATACATATATATATATATATATATATATATATATATATATATATATATATATATATATATATATATATATATATATATATATATGTATATGTATAAATATTTTAATGTAGATTTATATACTCGTATATTTATATACACACATATATATATATATATATATATATATATATATATATATACATATAAATATATATATTTATATATATATATATATATATATATATATATATATATATATATATATATATATATATATATATATATATATATTTATTTATATAAATATATATTGTTGCATGTACAAATAATTACATGTACAAATAATTCTGCGAGCTACTGTCGCAATTGTTTTCATCATCATTAAGAACGTCAACAAATGAAAATACTCGAACCCACGAGAACCCAACAAGCATAATCAACATCTGCAAGTGACGTCACTCCATTCATTAATTTGCTGGAACCTACCAGGTACCTCTCGGTAGAACATTCGCCAATGTGCGAGAAATGGGTGAATAGGTAGAGACCCTATATAAAGGCGAGCTGAATGAATGGGGGAATCATTCATTCGACCGCGAGAAGAACCGCGATTGTGTGTGGGAAGCGATATTCTTCGAGTAGTAGAAAAGTGTGTTTCGTAATAGTGAAGTAATTTAGAAGACAATTGCGATAATAAATTTATGGAAAAGTGTTAGATAATTTTAATAGTGACAATTAAAATTAGTGAAAGTGTTAACCGATTATTGTGCAATTGAATAAACTCTTTTAACTTAAATTAAAAGACATTGCGTTTTCACTTTCCCGGAACGTTAAAATTATAGGCCGCGAACCAATAACACGCGACAGTGGTGTCAAGAAGTGCGAAAGAAAAATTTTGAAAGTGAATATTTGAACATTTTAACAGTGCACAATAGGAAAATTTAAAGAAACATTAAAAATGCCACGAAGCTTAAACTTAAAAATTAATGGATTGACCATGTCGGAGCTTAAGGAAGAGTTGGAATAGCGAAACCTGGCTACGCAAGGTACAAAGGCCACACTGATTGCACGCTTGCGTGACGCAATTGAATCGGAAGGCGCGTATCTGGATTCGGGTGAGCCCTCAGATGCAGAAGAAGGCGCAGGAGGTGGTGAAGCAGAAACAAAAAAACCAAAGGAACCAGAAAATGCGCTGATGCAAATGTTAATGCTGATGCCGCAGGAGCAGCGACAACAGTCATCCAATTTAACTGCGAAGCTCAATGAACAGTCGTCCAATTTAACCACGAAGCTAGATGAGCAATCAGCGAAGTTAAATGAACAATCAGCGAAGCTTAATGAACAATCAGCGAAGCTTAATTAACAATCAGTGAAGCTGGACAAACAAGCGATTGAAATCAAGGCAGATTTTCAAAAACAGTCCACCGAAATAAAAGCGGAGCTCAGTAGTCTTAACAAGCAAATTAAAGACGTCGAGGAAAAGGTTGACCAGGTCGAAGAAAAGGTTTACCAGGTCGAGGAAAAGGTCGGCCAGGTCGAAGAAAGAATGAACCATGAGATGGAAAATGTGAAAAAAGAATTGGAAGCTGCGAAGGCAGTAGCAACCACTTCACCAGCCCCGCTTATAACCGCAGCGCAAAGCACATCCAAAAATGTGCAAGCACCAATATTCGATGGGCAAACGGTCTGGACTATTTACAAAACCCAGTTCGAAGCAGCCGCACGCATAAATCACTGGAATGAGCAGGAACGAGCAACTGCATTGATTCTTGCTCTAAGAGGCCCAGCTGCCGAGCTGCTGCAGACGATCCCCGTTGAATTGCACTCAAACCCGAATGCTATAATGAATGCGCTCGACATGCGTTATGGAGACGATCATCTGAAGCAGATTTATCGGTCACAGCTAAGGCATTGAATGCAGAAGTCTGGTGAAACCCTTCAGCAGCTAGCCCAAGACATTGAGCGACTGGCACTTTTGGCTTATCCAGCCTACGACCCAGAACATCGAGATGATGCAGCGACAGAAGCATTCATCAGCGCACTAAAGGACCCGGAATCGCAACAAGCCGTGCGTTTAGCTCAAAAGCAAACGGTTAAAGACGCACTGGCTTATAGTCTGAACTTTGAGGCAGCGAAAAATGTGACTCGTACCACTGCCCGGGTTCGTGAGGTAGTGACAGACGAGTGCAGGTGTGATCGCGTGGAAATTCAGCGAGATCCGCATGTAAATGGTGCGCCTAGATGCTGGAATTGCAGAGAGAAGGGGCACCTGCAAAGAGACTGCAAGAAGCGAAGAAAACCGAGCTATTGTCCAGGGTGTGCAGCTAGGAGGAGATCCAGACCGAGTCAGGAGCCCAGAATGGAAGCCCTTCAAACAGAGGGGTCGGGAAACATGTAAGAGCCAACTTCGTGGGGCAGAGGTTGGCTAGGAGGATCGACGTCCCCAGCACCACCATCATCGTGTCAAGACTACATCGTGGAGAAGCGGACTTATGCCATCGGGGTCAAGTTGACGGAGAACACTGCACCATAACAATCGACACTGGTGCAACCCGATCGATTATCCGACCAGACCTAGTTAGACAGCAACAACTTCACAAGCGCAGAATTTTCTCACTACGGACAGCTACGGGAGAAACTGCACCTGTTCATGGAGAGGTCAACCTCCAGATACAGTTGGGAGACCTTGTGTTCCGACATAATTTTCTGGTCGCGAACATTATGGATGACTGCATTCTCGGAATGGATTTTCTGCGACCACATGGAATCACGTTGGATTTGGGCAAACGTGTATTGAAATGGCAGAATGTAGAAGTACTGATGGAGGATCCCAGCGTCCAAATTCCCAAGATGAATGTAGTGGTATGTACTGACACTGATGTACCGAATTCTTCCGAAAGCATTGTATGGGCCAAGCTTGATGGTGATTCTGGAGACCACCGATCTTATCTGATAGAGCCAACGAAGACGTCCGCATTACGCAGTTTGATTGTAGGACGATGCCTTGTAAGATCTTTAAGGAACGGATATGTGCCGGTTAGAGTCCTTAACACCGCAGACTCAACCACGAGCATCAAAGTGGGAGAAGTCATCGGCAGCTGCCAGCCTGTTTCCACCATCACCTCTTTGGAAGCTACTCACGACCATCATTGGAAAAGGAGGCAAGACACAGACAAAGCCCGGGGATCCACGTCTGCAATATTGAAGCAGGTCAAATTGCCAGTGCAGCTATTCAAACGAGCCTCTCATCTGGTCACCAAGTACAGTGACATCTTCCCAACAAGCCCGGATGACCAAGGCCGAACGAGTATGGTAACTCACGTCATAGATACACAGGGAGCCAAGCCGATTCGACAAGCTATAGAGACGTCTCTCTATAGCCAAACAAGGAGAAGTGTGCGCGCTGATCTCGGACATGGAAAAACAAGGCGTTATTGAACCTCCTGTCAGTCCATGGGCCGCGCCTGTAGTTCTAGTCAAGAAAAAGGATGGTAGCACTCGCTTTTGTGTCGACTATAGGCAGCTTAACGACGTCACTAAGAAAGATAGTTACCCACTCCCACGCATCGATGACATCATGGACACTTTAGCCGACGCAAAATGGTTTTCTACACTCGATCTCAAGAGTGGCTACTGGCAGGTAGAAATTGACAAGAAGGACCGAGAGAAGACCGCATTTTCAGTTGGGACCAGATTGTGGCAATTTGTGGTGATGCCGTTTGGGCTTTGCAATGCTCCAGCCACTTTCGAACGCTGGATGGAATATGTGCTACGTGGTCTAACCTGGAAAACCTGCTTGGTATACCTAGATGACATCATCGTCATCGGTAGAACGTTCGAAGAGCATTTGCGGAACTTAGAAGAGGGTTTCTCCCGATTACGACTGGCAAATTTGAAACTTAGTCCCGAGAAGTGTACTTTTTTCGCAGCTGAAGTAAAATACCTGGGACACGTCGTATCAGCAGGAGGGGTCAAAACAGACCCTGAGAAAATTGAAGCCGTGAAAAGCTGGCCAACACCAAACAACAAGCGCCAACTTCGAAGTTTTCTGGGTCTGGCGACCTACTATCGAAGATTCGTCAAAGACTTTGCCAAAATAGCTAAGTGTCTCCATCAGCTAACCGAGAAAAATCGTCCATATGTCTGGAATGAACAATGCCAGACAGCCTTTGAGACCCTGAAGGAAAAGCTGTGTGAATCACCCGTGCTGGCGTATCCGAAACCCGGAAAAATGTTTGTAGTTGACACCGATGCAAGCAACGGCGGTATTGGAGCTGTACTCTCCCAGCAGATCAATGGCGAAGAAAGAGTCCTCTCTTATTACAGTCGAGTTCTCTCAAAAAGTGAGAGGAATTACTGCGTGACCAGGAAGGAGCTATTGGCTATAATAGAGGCCACCAAGCAGTTCCACAAGTATCTATATGGCCAGAAATTTGTTCTTCGAACGGACCATGCATCACTGAGATGGTTGCTCAACTTCAAAAACCCCGAGGGACAAGTTGCGAGATGGATCGAAAGATTACAGTCATACGACTACGAAATTGTTCATCGGAAGCGCGGAGTTCATGGAAATGCTGACGCCCTATCCCGCCGTCCATGTCCAGCTAACTGCAAGCATTGCCAACGGATTGAGGAAAAGGAGCCGCCCGTTGATCTGCGATTGATAACGGCGGAATTCGATGAAGGTTGGTCATCGGAGGAGATTCGAAACGCCCAGTTAGCCGATGAAGACATCGGACCATTGCTCGTATGGAAGGAGACGACTGGGCGACCTGAGTGGAAAGACGTTTCAATGCATGGCGCAACCCTGAAAAGCTATTGGGCACAATGGAACTCCCTTCAGGTGGAGGGTGGCGTACTCAAGCGGAAATGGGAAACGGCGGATGGTAGCTCCTATAGGATGTAAACTATACTTCCCAAAAGCCGAATCCACGATGTGGTTAAGGAAATGCATGAAGGATCCTCGGGAGGCCACCTTGGTGTTAACAAGACCTTAGCGAAATTGCGGGAACGGTTCTACTGGCTCCACGCTCGAGAAGACGTAGAGGACTGGTGTCGCAGATGCACAATTTGCGCTTCCGTCAAAGGCTCAAAGTGACGACTGAGAGGACAAATGCAAACCTATAACGTAGGCGTGCCATTCGAAAGGATTGCTGTTGACATCGCAGGACCCTTTCCTGGATCCGATTGGGGAAATCGATATACGCTGGTTGTAGCCGATTATTTCAGCAAGTGGCCCGAGGTCTACCCCATTCCCAACCAGGAAGCAACTACCGTAGCTGAACAGCTAGTGTTAAATTGGGTCAGTAGGTACGGCGTACCTTGCGAATTACATTCGGATCAAGGCCGAAACTTTGAGTCACTAGTTTTTGGCGAAATGTGCGAGCTGCTCGGAATACGGAAAACGAGGACAACACCGCTGCATCCCCAATCCGATGGAATAGTCGAACGTTTCAACGGTACGCTCAATAAACACCTTGCCAAGATGGTTGACGAGAACCAAAGGGACTGGGACCGACATATCCCACTATTTTTGATGGCGTACAGAGCTGCCGAACATGCATCGACGGGCCAAGCCCCAGCCAAAGTCATTTCTGGAAAGACTTTTCGTCTGCCAGCCGATATAAAGTTCGGAACACCCCCTGAGAAACCCCAAACGGTCTCGGAGTACGCAAGTGAGCTAAGGCAACGGTTGAACCAGATACATCGGACAGTGCGAAAACACCTCGAATCAGCTACTGACCGCATGAAGACCAGGTATGATCTAAAGGCTAATTCTACTGGCTTCCAGCAAGATGACTTGGTGTGGCTTTATAACCCGCAACGGCGAAAGGGTAGGTCTCCAAAGTTGCAGCACAATTGGGAGGGACCATACCGAGTTACAAAGCGAATCAACGACGTCGTATACCGAATACAGGAACATCGTAAGCCGAGAGCTAAAATGAAAATCGTGCATCCGGACCGTCTTGCCCCATATTACACCCAGGGAGAATTGACTACAAATAGCGACACATCTTTTCGGGGCGAAAAGAACTGGGGTGCGGGCAGTGTTACTTGTACAAATAATTACATGTACAAATAATTCTGCGAGCTACTGTCGCAATTGTTTTCATCATCATTAAGAACGTCAACAAATGAATATCCTCAAACCCACGAGAACCCAACAAGCATAATCAACATCTGCAAGTGACGTCACTCCATTCATTAATTTGCTCGAACCTACCAGGTACCTCTCGGTAGAACATTCGCCAATGTGCGAGAAATGGGTGAATAGGTAGAGACCCTATATAAGAGCGAGCTGAATGAATGGGGGAATCATTCATTCGACCGCGAGAAGAACCGCGATTGTGTGTGGGAAGCGATATTCTTCGAGTAGTAGAAAAGTGTGTTTCGTAATAGTGAAGTAATTTAGAAGACAATTGCGATAATAAATTTATGGACAAGTGTTAGATAATTTTAATAGTGACAATTAAAATTAGTGAAAGTGTTAACCGATTATTGTGCAATTGAATAAACTCTTTTAACTTAAATTAAAAGACATTGCGTTTTCACTTTCCCGGAACGTTAAAATTATAGGCCGCGAACCAATAACACGCGACAATATATATATATATATATATATATATATATATATATATATATATATATATATATATATATATATTTAAATATATATATATATATACAGATATATATATATATATATATATATATATATATATATATATATATATATATATATATATATATATATATATATATATACATATATATATATATATATATATATATATATATATATATATATACATATATATATGTATATATATAGATATATATATATATATATATATATATATATATATATATATATACATATATATATATATATATATATATATATATATATATATATATATATATATATATATATATATGTATATACATATATATAAATATATATACTAGTACATATGTATATATTTAGTGTAAATTTGAAGCAAGAAAACCGAGATTCCTATTAGGTAAAAGATTATCTGAGATATATTATTTATGATATTCATTTCGGAGGTAATAGCGCCTAGAATGACAAAATTAAATGAAAAGAATTCAAAATTAAAAAAATTCCTTTGAAAAAACGCTATTTAGTTTATTGTATAACAATACTTCCCATATACATGTATTTCGAAAACATGTGCTTTTCTTCATCAGTGGTAAGGATATGAAAAGCTCAACGAAGCACGGCTGCTATTCATACTCAAAAGGATAAAGAACAAAAGGATTGAGTTTTTCATACCCTTACCACTGATGAAGAAAACAACTTGTTTTCGAAATACATGTATATGGGAAGTATTGTTATACTCGTACAATAAACTAAATAGCGTTTTTTAAAAGGAATTTTTTTAATTTTGAATTTTTTTCATTTAATTTTGTTATATTATTTATTTATCGTAAACGTGAAATAAAGATCAGTTTTTGAATGTTTTTGCTAAAAAAAAATTACAGAAAATCATCGAAAATTAATTAATATGCATGCTTTCAACCCCTTCAAGATAATAATTTTTTTGATGCCGCCATTCATTTAGAGGGCCAAGATATTATGTCACTCAATATTGTTTGACATTTTATTCCGAAACGTAAGCAAAAATTAGCACCATCAATTTCAAACCGTAACCATTAAGTGCGCGGCTTATCTAAATTAACAAAATTCACGGCACGAGAAAAGAAACAAGTTAATTAATTAATTTCGTTATTAGTTTTATCTAAAATATGAGTTTTCACTAACGCGCGGTTAATATTTTTTCGCACTTCTTCACGAACCACTTTATTTTCCACGATTTCTTTTTGACTTTCAATTAAAAGCAACGATATTTAAAGCCGATTTGAAACGAACACCACGCTTTGCAACTTTCGAATGTTTCTCCAATTCACGATGCGATTATCAAACGAAATTCGCCAAATTAACGTAAGTTTTGATTCGATTTCGCGATTTTTTTACATTGTTATCTGACATTTATCACAGTAGAACAGCCAACATGACATTAGTAGCCCATGCTGTGTCTCTTTTCTTCCTATGTACGCTATCCTTGTCATACAACTTCTCCTCCGTTTGATTTTACTTCACTCACGCACACTGTATGGGCTCTTTCACACGGGAATGGTAAAAACCCATATGCAAACAGGTTTCGCGCTTACGCCCTTATGTTTACACGTTGCATAGTTCAGCCAACCTATTTTTGTATACGATACACGTCTTGCGAGTGTATGTGTCAAAAGGGTCATTTGATCGTTAAACATCGTGCGGACAACATGAGTGCGAAGATAGATAAGCGATTGAGAATTGATATTTTAGCCTTGAATTGTGCACGAGGTAATAAAAACTGGAATGAAAAATGTATTTTATGATTGTTCAAGTTTGTCGATTCAAACTTCTATTGGATTTATTTGAGTCCTCCGTGTTTTTCCGCTTTCTGAAAAATGTATTCCAAATATGAATATCTTTTTTAGTCGCATATTCTTCTTGATTTGTTGTAAACTTGCTTACTGTAATGTGATTCTATGAAGATTAAGCGTACTGTTAATTTTCTAAGGATTTGCAATAGGCAATTTAACTTTATAGAAATCACGATATTCGTCGTGTTGTTTCCTGGAATTGAACATGGCCTCACTTTTATAAATTTATTAAATAACGCGTAGCTTCTCGCGTCCACGCATCCATTTTTGCACCCAAATTAAAGAAAGGCAATCGTTTCATGACGACTACCTTCTTCACCGAATGTTCAATTCGGAATGATTAACGGCGTTTGTATAAATTTACCCCACCAAATGATCAACAAAATGCGTTTGTGCATGTGCGTTACGCTCGTTCACCCTACAAAATGTTGGCTTGTTTTTTTTACCATCAGGTCCCCTCAATGCCTCCCACTCTTCTTGCCCATATAATCTGTTTAACGCTTACTTTTAACGCTGCGTCTGAAAAAGCCCTATATGTGCTATGTCGGGCTTCCTGCAGTACTTATTCATAGATAGGAAATGATATGATCTAAGAGAAAGAGTAGAGGAGTTAGTCTAGACATGTAAGAGCCTGCATGTGAATTCCGATATTTTGCTGTTAGAGGTGGTTTTTGCGAGGGTAGGGGAAATCATTTTAAACGACAAAATTTTGTTTACGTCTTCGCGTATTCATTGTGGTCAATGTGCGATTTTCTTGAAAATGACTGTGAATATTTAAGTAGTGAACGTAATACATACTGTTTCGGTTAGTCTCATAAGATATATAGTGAAATCTTATTAAATCAGGTGACTTTAGCATTAGAAAACGACCATGCGCTGTGCGGTACCGTGTTGCCCAAATTTCAACAGTGGATCGAACGGAAAGTCCTACTTTAGGTTAAAGTTAATAGCTTCATGGATTTAAAATCGTAAGAAAAGTTAGTTTATATAGTTTCAAGTTTTAAATCAGAAGGAAACTGCTCAAAAATATTTACAATTGTTTGTTTTGATTGCTTCATTTTTTTTCCTTAAAAGCCCTCGGGCTTTGCATAGTTGTGTGAGCAGACGCGTTTTGACTACTTTGAGTCATCTTCAGTGTCTAAAAGGATGTGTTGAAGGGAACGACTTTATATAGCCGTAGGATGGGTAATTAGCGAATGGGTAATTAGCGGATGGGTAATTAGCGGTTGGGTAATTAGTGGATGGGTAATGAGGTCAGGAAGTAAATTACTCAAGTGCTAAATTATACCAGGTAGAGGGATATTATGTTTTTGTTTTTTGGCTTGTTGGCTGTCCGTTTGTTCTGTTTTATCGCGTTTCCGTTTTTGTCTAAGAGTGTGGTCTAGGACTGAGAAAATTGCGTCGGAATCGGTAACAAGTTGTTCGTTGATAATGTCACCGTCTGTCTTTCTATGTTTATAAATTTCAAGCCTTTCCAGGATGTCAAGCTTCGGTCCTTTGCTTTGTTTGTGTAGCAATTTCATAGAGTTTGTCATAGCGTCAGGCTCATGTGCGTGGTTTTGTAGGTGCGTCGCATAATTGGAGTCTGCCTTGTTGTATAAGAAAGATCGTAGGTGCTCTTTGTATCTTGTCGTTAGTTTTCGTGTTGTCCTTCCTATATATACCATGTCGCAGTCCTTGAATGTCAGTTTGTATATTCTGCTGTTTTCGTATATCGATGTGTCATTCAGTTTTGGTTTCAGTTTGTTTCCAATGTTGTTGTTCGTTTTGAATGCAGTTGGCAATTTGTATTTCCTAAGGAAGTTTGATAGTTTGTATGTCTCTTTGCCTACGTATGTCAACGATACCCACTGTTGGTCGTTCTTATGAGTTTCAGTCGGATGACGTTCCTGTTTTTGTTTGTACTGTGTGACAAGTTTGTCAATGTCGCATTGTTTGTATCCGTTATTATTAGCTCTTCTGTAAATGTTGTTTAGTTTGTTGGAGTAGTTAGTAAGAGTCATGGGGATGGAGTGAAGCCTCTGCACCATTGATCTGTACGCTGCTAGCTTATGTTATGCGGGGTGGTATGATGTTTCATGTATGGTATGATCAGTTGTGGTTGGTTTTCTGTATATTTTGTAGTCCAATCGTGTTTGTTCACGTGTCACAGTTAGGTCCATATAGTTGAGTTGTCCATTTTTTTCTTTTTCCATACTGAACTTTATATTCGGGTGAATTTCATTCATATAGGTAAGTAGTTCGTCTTGTTTATTTTCTTGTGAGTCAATAACAATGAAACAGTCATTCACATATCGTCTGTAAAATATTACATTGAATCTTTTGACAACTTTGGGTATAAAGACTTCTTCCAAAGATTGTAAGAATATTTCTGACATTATTGAGGACATTGGATGTCCCACACCCAGACCGTCTTTGGCAATGTATGTGTTGCTATTGAACTTGAAATAGTTCTGTTTGATTGTGGTTGTTATGAGATTGAGTATTTGATCTGTGAATCGTCGGCTGTTGTTGAATGAAAGTTTTTCTTTTAGTATGGCTAGTGTTTCATCGATAGGGATAGACGTATAGAGGTTGGTGATGTCTAATGATAAAAGTCGACGTTTTTCAGTCAATTTTGAAGAAGTGGTAGAATTTGCTAGCTCGCGGCTGTTCTTTAATACGTATTTGTCGTCAAGGTGCATAACATCAGGCATTATCGTTGCCAAGTACCATGCTAATTGGTATGCAGAAGCTGGGCGGCAGTTGACGGCAGGACGGATAGGAATATTGGGTTTGTGGAACTAAGGTTGTGCTTTAAGGGGTGGTGTGCATGGATTTGGATTTATGTAGCGTTGCTTAGTATTAGGACGAATAATTAGTGGGGATTGTATAATGGCAGTACGTAAGTCCACTTGGAACCTATTGGTGGGGTCTTTGTTTACCAGTTTGTATCCGTTGGTGTTAATGAAGTCTCTTGTTTTTTGTACGTAGTCCGTTGTTTTTAGGATCACCATTGTATGTCCTTTTGTCAGCCTTTGTCGTCGTTAGTAGGTTATCCGTAACATTTGTCTGAATGTGTCTTAATATCTTATGGTCTTCATGGAAATCTGTTTTGTTTATACTAGTGCGTATTTTTTGTAGTATGTCTACTGCAGTATGTTTTGTTTCATATTTTGCCGCGAATCTAGTGATTTGAAGCAGAAGCGGCACAAAATTGTGGGATTTTTAGGAGGGTTGTAATTCACTGTAACTTTTTATCATTTTAGCCACTTTCATTGCTAAACATCTAATTTTAGTGCGATCATCAAATGATTTCTTCATTTTCGGCAAATAAGTAAAGTGTCCTGGATAGTGTGAATGTCATTCAGTTACACGAACATTACGTTTAGCACGTTCAATTTCAGGACTCTTGGACCAGAAACGACAATATTGCGAACATTTGCCATCCGAATAATTTAGTGGGCTCTGAATCGGATTTGGAGGACGTATGACTTTCTTACATCAAATTTCAATGCAAATTTAAGCACCTTCCATTTCAGAACCTGCTCTTCTCTAAGTCCACGGTATATCAAATTATTTTCATGAAGGTACCTTTTAATTCTTTGTATACTGTCATTATTATTTATTTATTTATTTCGAATCCATTTTAACAGGCAAAATGCCCAATTACAAAAATAGAAAAAACAATATAGATAAAATAGACAAAAATATTTAAGATAATTAAGCAATAAATCATAAATTATAACAATTAATGCAGTTTGTTTCTAAGTAAATGCTTAAATGATATTAAAGATTGAGGGAAAGTACCAAGTTCTAATTGATTGTGCACGCGAGGCAAACGAATCATGGCAGAATGAAAATGGGTTTGAGTACGAGCAAATCGGATGTGAAGATTGGAGGAGCGCAGAGGCCTGCCGGGGCTCCTCCAACTTATTTGATTTACCAAGTTAGGGCAATCGATCAGGCGGTGGTGGAGTTTAAATAAAAGACATTCATCAAGGAAAGTCCTACGTGCTTTTAATGAAGGAAGATGTAAATAAGTGAGTCGGCCTTCATAGGGAACATACAGAATCTTGTACTTATAAAAAAGACAGCGGGTGAAGTTTCTTTGGACATATTCTGTGTCAGCAATAAGGTATTCAAAGTGTGGGGACCAAACTTGAGAGCTATACTCTAAAATACTTCTAACTAGAGTATTATAAAGCTGGACAGCGGAGAATATATCTTGGAAAATAAAAGTATGCCGCAGTACAAAACCTCTGGTTTTAATGCTTGAAATGTGCATACGAAATTTGAGCTTGGGATCAAAAATTATACCGAGATCCTTAATTTTTAAAACAATTGAAAGAGATTCGCTTCCAATTGAATAGATAAATTTGATTTGCACTGGTTTAAAGGAATACGACATAACATGACATTTAGATATGTTCAGTTCAAGATTGTTAATGCTACACCAATTTTCCAGGATAGACAAATCATTCTGCAATTGAGAACAATCCTCTACTTGACCAATAGCCCTAAATAGTTTCAAATCATCTGCGAATTGAAGAGATTTTGAGTTTAAAGCAGCAGGTAAATCATTGATAAAAAGTATAAATAGGAGAGGGCCAAGGATTGAGCCTTGTGGGACTCCTGACGTAGGGTAAAAGGTTGAAGATAATGAACTGATTACACGAACACAACAAGAACGATATGTTAGATAAGAATTTATCCAAGCCAACGTCGGAGCAGGAAATCCATAGTGCTGCAACTTTAGTAGTAAAATAGAATGATCAACTCGATCAAATGCGCTGCGAAAATCAGTATAAATGACAATATGTGCAAGTTTCCTTATTTGAGGGAAAGTTCCATTGGCTAAAATTATATTAAACAGAATTGAAAGAGGAGTAGATATAGAAGTAATGAGTGACTTGCCATCGGGACCCGGTCCAATGCTTCCATCTAACTTGCTAATGAGTAGCTCAATGTCATAGAGAGTGGTTTCGAAATCAATAGCTAATGTCGAATAAGAGAATGGAGGGCAATAGTTTGTAGGTGAGGACGAGGCACTAAAAGATTCAGAGAAAAATTTGGCAAAAAGATCTGAAATAGCAGAAGGCCTATTAGCCTCCAAGCTGTTCCAATGTGCTGAATCTGGAATATGAGAGGAAGTGTTCAAATAACGAATGAAAGACCAAAAAGGTTTTGTTTGGTTAGACAACAGAGATTGTTCTATGGAGAGATAATAATCACGCGTGGCTGCTTTAATGCGACATTTAGCAAGAGTACGAAGTCTTTGATAATCTGTACAAGCTGCAAGACACCCAGTACGTTTGAACTCTCGATGAGCTCGATCCTTACTTTTTACAAGGGTCAAAATATCGGCGTTCTACCATGGTGCGTCATTACTTTTTAATGTGTGAACTATTGGTGTATGTTGAAGTATCAGCGTATTCAAATACATGTAGAATTTAGAAACAGCATCATCGCAAGATACACTAGCAAAGAAGGAGTTCCAATCAGTCGATTGGAGATTGTTCGCAATAATTGCAAAGTTTGATCTACGGAAATTATACCTTGAAGGCTGTTCAGTTTTCTTACGCCTCATGTTACACAGTTTAACATCAATACTTAATGTTGGATGGTTGAGATTGGATGCAACATAGTAATGATTTTTTTTAATGGGTGCCGATGGTCTGGCATAAGTGTCAGCGAGCTATAAACAACACCGAGCTCAGCTAACTAGCTTCGCTTAACGACCGCGTACGCGTGCTTGATGACTAGCATTTGCGGGATCATATGAGGCGGGTTCTTGTCGAGCCACGAAGCTACACTACAAAATACTTTTCACGCGTACTCTAAAAGACGCATCGATCAATTTTTATTGTCTTTAGAAAAGTTCTATTAGGTGTAAATTAAGCTACTCTACAGTAATTCAATATTTTTTTGGCTCGTTACAGTTAGCGGACACGGAGGCTTGAGACAAACGCAAACATGACACAAAAAGCAACCGTTACTTTCACCGAAGAAGCTCGTTGCATTACAAGGGGAATGTCAAACCTAAAGATGTTAAAGTGGCTGAAGTGAACCACTCATCTCTGCCTAAAGGATGGAAACTTGACGGATGCAGTTTACTTTACACTAGTAAAACAACAAACTAAGCAGTTTCGACGGGGTGACCACCTTATCTCTTCAGGAGCAGCCACTCCTGATCACCACGGGGCTGCTCGACTGCTTATGTTTATTACAGGACAGTCTCTTCAATGCCGACCCAGACATGGAGAGACTGAAGGGTTTCGCTCTTCACTAGTAAAGAAACAATTGTTTCCGCAGTGGAGAGATGGTTGTTATAATTTTAGGCCCCTCTCCTTGAATACAAGTCCCTGTCTTCAACGAAAGTATGCTAATAAAAACCGCTAACCAATCATAAAAACAAATCGGTTGTCGGTCAGGACTAATTGATGATGCGGATTTTATCACTGCCGGTCATCAGATTAGCCCCCATCAAAAACTGACGCAACTCCAAGCAGTGTATTTGAAAACCCCGGGCACCATCAGTTTGTTTAAAGTTAGAACTGTCCGGCTACAAACTTTATAAAAATGTGCAAACCTTTCTTTTGGTAACATTAAGGCGGCAGAGCCACCACAAACGAAGAACTCCAGAAGATGTTATAGACCTTATTATACCGAAGACAAGACAAACAACACCAGAAGAAAGTTTATCGGTGACTCTATCTTTACTTTACGGAACCCTCCAAAGTATGCTACGTTAATATCAAATGGTGAGGGTGACAATAAAAATTGAATCGGTTCATCTGCCGACAGCAGAAATCAAAATGTAAGAACTCGAAGGAGAGTGATGTTGTTTCCCCTTCGGGCCCCACGTTGGGCACCATTGTAATGATTTTAATCTCTAAGTCCGGAAGAGGAACCGACCTCTCATCGGTTCTAGACATTAAGTCTGAGTAGTGCCAACGGATGGTACCAGCCGGTCAACCAATCCGTGCACCGTAATCCATTTTCGCGGTGGCTGCTTGTCGGCCAGCTAGATCGGAGAGGATTTCGGTCGCGGGCCTCCAAATGGATAACGCTCGCTTATAATCTTCAGCCACCAATACATGCCCGTTTTCAAACGCGTCACCAAAACAAAACCATACGGAGAGGAAACCTACTTTACGTTACCTCGTATTTCTTAATACAACCAGTCAAAGGACAAGGATCTAATCTTTACTTCGCGTTCCCGAATTTAAGACGCGGTACCGAAAAATATGCTACGTTAACGTAAATCCGAAAAAAACTTCGCTAAAGAAAACCAAAATCAACTAAGGTACCGCGTACCACGCGCGACACGAAACCGACCTCAGCGGATTTTCTCAAACCCTACCCTCGCGACGGCATACTTACCATGCACTCTTTTTCCCGCTGAAATAAAGGACCCCTGGAAAGGAAAATCGTGCCTTGAGTTAGCAATTCATATTATTCTATTTCCAGTAAAATAAAATTTTTTTCTATTACAAGTAAGTTTCTTTCGTTTTTCACCTAATTTATAACATTCGGCATGTTATGGGAGTGGAACAAAAACTAAAGAATTATAATAGTCTTTTCTTTTTGAAATTGGATGATGAATTTTTACAACAATTGATACGTATCAATGTCGTTAAACATTCGATGAACCAAAATGAATACATCGTTTTCATCAAAACCATTTGAATCCTTAACTAACGCTGCTCTCATGTTTTCTTTTCAACATAAACAAGAAAATTCCATTACATTTCAAATTTACAAAAAAAATTATAATATATATATATATATATATATATATATATATATATATATATATATATATATATATCGTCCACTTCAAAATAAAGTTTGTTTAGTGTAAATCAACGCAATTTAATATAGTCAATATTTCAATGGAATCCCTTTCTTTATCATACCGAAGCACTTGCAACAGTCCGCGGAATATTTAACTTGTTTCTTCTATACGCGTTTGAACGGGAGGAAGAAATAAAGTATACCGTAAAATAATTAATATTAGCTATTTCCACAATTTAAAAACGCTTTAAAATAAAGGAAGATAACCTATCGGGTATATATTCTATTATACTTAATATTAATAAACGTCATTAAATTTTTTTTTTTGCTAAATATTTTCTGAGAAATAGTGTTTGTTGTTTTATTTTGAAATTGAAAATATTTTTCATGCGTGTATATTTACACGCAATTTTAATTAGATTGTAACTGCACTTTAGAAGAGTAATTGCAATTAGATAAAAACTTCTGTAAAATCCCTTCTCCTATCTTCCTACACATTATCTAATATCCTTTTGGAACAATTATTTTGGTCCAATTATATTTTTTATTCCCATTTCGAACATACATGCAGGCTGCTTCGAAATACAAAACAACGTTAACAGTTGGAACGTTGCGGGAAAATAACATTGCATTTTTTTGTTCCCCCCTAAAGACTAAATGCTTGATCATGCAATCAATGGAAAAGTAAGTAGAAAATGATAAGCAACAAATAACCGAATACGGAAAATTATTGAAATATTATGAGATGTTCAACCACTAACGATAAAAATACTGGTTCCGAAACACCGCACCGCTCCTGAATAGCAGACTATTTGCAGTAAAAAGATAGACTCTTAACTAAACACATGGTTACCCCTTTTGGAACCCATCTGCCGTGATACAGGATAGAAGAAATATATCCACACTAATTTTCATGATATGACCTTTGGTTACTTGTGCGAGTACAGGCCGATTGCTGACAAGTGAATTAAAGAGTCATAATTTTCAATTTTTCCAAAATACTTGGAACTAAAGATAATTTGGCATTTTTGCTCAACTCAAGTTTCTGCTTCATTATTCGATTTCTCCTAAGCATAAACTGTATCACTCGTAACAGATCAGGTGCAATTATCTTTGCGTTAGTTTTAAAACTGACCTTTGCATTGCATCTTATTAGGACTTTTTAATAGACAACTGAATGGTGATCCAAACCTGGGGGGGGAGGTGTTGCAACTGAATTGATGCCCTCGTTATTGTTGCAGGGTCGCCAGCTTGTATGATGGCAATGGAAACTGTTTGGGTTGGATCTCCAGGATTATTTTGTTGTTGCTGCTGTTGTGGAGGAGGCTGTTGTTGATGTTGTTGTTGCTGCTGTTGTTGTTGGTGTGATACAGCTCTAAATTTCTTCAACATGAGTTGTTCTTCCAAACGAATATCCCAATTGGCCAAAACTAAAGCTTTCGTTGCTTGTTAGTTAGTTAAATCTGTACGAATAACATTAATCACGGTTAGTATTTTAACACTAACCTGCTAGTCTTCATCGTTTGATAATCGTTGATGAACCAACTGCCAATCGATCCCCTAATGGCACTTTGAATAGAACTGAATCGCTAACCGCATGATGCATATCAGATGGTGAATTTTCACGGGCTGCTCTTTCATCCAGCAAATGATCCTTTTCGGTTGGTTCGTAAACTGATTCTTCGCGAACATGTGCAACCCGACTCTTCTTGGGTGGCGGCCACTACGTGCACACTTCACTGCCATGTGGCTGTCAATTCCTCTTGACATCCCATGACAAAATTGACGTGGGATGTGCGCTCGTCACAACCAACGTGAAATGACAAGCCACCTAGCAGCAAGGTGTGTTAGTAGTGGTCGCCAGCGGCGTCACATGATTCATTACAACATAAGCTAATTCAGGATGTTTTAAGTCCAAAATAGTAGACTAATTGCTTGAACAGTTTGATAAAACCAGATCAAGAATGCGGTCATTAACGTTTGTGATGTTATTTACTTGATTTAGTGAGCAAAGTGAGAGGAAAGAAGAAAAAACTTCAGAGAGATGGTTGGTTGACTCGATATATGGGCGAGAAGATAAATCCCAAGATAAAGAAGGAACATTAAAATGACCACATAGAAGAATAATATCTGAATAATTCTACAATCATAGATTAATGTTGATGCAAGCCCTTCAGCTACAGCGATCTGTATGAGAGGCCTGCAGAGAGTAATTTTTAGTTTATAGTATGCAGCATCAATCGTTTCAAATCGAACAAATTAACGAGAGATAATTCGTACAGCTTGCAGTATTGATCTAATGCCAGATTCAGGGGATGTATGGAATGGCTACATGGGAATTTTGCGCATATTTCGTATCAATATTTGAGTTCAAGATTTGTATACAGTAAATACCATTCACGCAACCATTGATGACTCCTCAAGTTGTTGGTGTAGGTGTATTATATATATTATTTTGACACCTATAAACAACGTAGTTTTTAGGACTTCTTAAAGGTGGACTAAGCAACTGAAAAAGTGGAAGCGATGTCTGAATCCAATATGGAAAATGGAAATTGGAGGTTGAATTAGATTTAATTATATTTAAGACTTTTTGTGGTGAAACGCCAATGAAAATTTGACAACGGTTCCATTGCTTGCGGACAGTTTTGAGAGCGTGAATTTCCACTATATTTCATGCTTCGTTAATTTGGCATTTTATTGTTTCAGAATTCAGCTTTATTGAATGCTGCTCCCAATGTGATTATGGCCGTAAAGCTGAATTTAGCGAGTGTAAATCTTTCCTGCGTTATATTTGAATACCAATTTAATCATTTTCGTTCTAATTTTCTGTTGAAACTGACTGCGCAATCATAATTTACTGCATGATAAGCTTTTTTTCAGTTTTAGTTTCAAAAAGCTGTCGTAGTTTTATGTTCGTATTAACATTTGTGTGTAGTCTTAGGTAAATGTTTGGACGTCAACAGATTTGTTGTCAAATCGTATTGAGAACATATCTATTTTGTTCCAAATCCCCCTTCAAATATTAAATAAACTTAAATTCGAACCTTATAAACAAAAATAAAGAAGTAAGAAGTACGATTTTGTCTTACATTCCTTTAATGCTGCCATCTGAAATACAATATGAGTAATAGAATCAAAACGATCAAAGGTTGATGTTATCTGATATGATTATTATGATTCTACTTCCCGTTTAGACAAAAGCGAGAAAACTGTCATCGGAATTAAATTTATCAATGAGAAAAATCGGTTTACTTTCGGAATGTTCTTCTTTTCGGGTAAAGCAATTCATGATGGAACAGAGCTATGTTAATTATCCTACAAAACTAACTGAATATGTTTCCTTTGACGTAGATTACATTGCTGGTTTTGTCGTCTTCAAAATAGAAGAACCTCTAAAATTCACGGAGTTATAAGTTTTCATGGAAGGCTAATTTTTGGAAAGATCACTTATGACCTACAAAACATGAAGCTACGTGAAATCACCTTCGGAAAACGTAAAACAGATTTGCCAAGAGACGGAAAGAATCCTTCAACGAAATATCAAACTAATATTTTAAAATAATATTTCAAAATTGAAATGGGGGTCCAAAAGCATTTGTTAGAAAAGGAGTTATTCAGTGAATACAAACAACATGTGATCGGAACATTTCACTATTGCTCCATTTTCAGTTTGAGAATGAAATTGTTCCTCAATGCCAGGTATTATTTAATATCTAAAAAAAAATTGAAAGATGTTCTATTTGCCAAAAACTGAATAAAATAATCCACAGTTCAATATGCATGGAAAAAATATTTCATAAAAAAAATATTGCCATGAATATTAATACATGGAAAAAATATCGCTATAAATTAGACTGTCTTCCAGACCTGAAAACGAAATGAAATACAAAAAACGTTATTTTTTGATCTGATTTATTTGTTTCAATATTTGCTCCACGTTGTTTGTATCTAAATCTCCTGACTGAAATATTCCTCCAAAAATTAGACAGTTGCTCTTCATTATTTTATTAGATCTTTATCCATAATCTCTTAAACTACATGTTCATTGATTACATTTAATCCAAAGTTAAGTTATTTGTCTTAGATACCTAAAGTGAGAAACTAAAAATATATGTCAAATCATTTTGAGTTAAATGTTTTTCTCACGGTGCTATTCATTTGAATTTCCCTTCCATTTGATTTCATTTGCCCCTGCTTTGCTACCCTTGGATTAAGCCACTGCCAATGCGATCGAAAATACCTGACAAGCACATACCTGATATCTTAGGGAGGGAAGAAAAGGAGTAAATGATAGCTCCAAAAACTTCCGAATGTCGGCTATGTGTTGGTAAGGTTTCTTTAATTGTAGTGGTAGTGGCTTAAAGCATGGGTAGTCTCATCACAAGAGGGGCAAACTTAATCATATGGCGGGAAAATTCAAATTGATAGCACCATGCCGAAAATATTTAACTAAAAATAAATTTACTATTTTATTAGTTTGATAAGTAACTAAACTTTGGATTAAAATGCAATCAAGGAAGATGTATTTTTAGAGGTTATTGAAAAATTTGAATTAGATAATGAAGAGCCTATATTATATATAGGCTTATATAAAGCACCATTATAAGAATGAAATGCAAAATGGTACCTTTTACTTCTTTATTTTTGTTTATTATGTTCAATTTTAAGGTGATGTATTTAAATTTACATTAATACTGCAAGCCGTGTGAACCATCTCCCGTTGACTTTTTTCGTTTAGAAGCCTGAATAAAAAACGTCATAATTGATGCTACTTATCATATATTAAAACTTACACTTTCAAGGCTTTCCATAGACAACGTTGCTGCTGAAGGGCTTAAATCAATATAAATATATAACTGGAAAATTATTATGGCGACATAATACAAAATATGAAAAGGTATCATGGGCTTCGTCAAAAGCATGTTCTAAAATAGAGGGGATTAAAATTTCCATTAAAATTTAGGATAAGAAATTCATACCTTCTCCAAATTCCGTTCAGATCCCACTTAAATATTTGGGTGAAGACAATTGGAGATTTCGTCATTTCCGGTCAAAGAGTCCTGACATTTAGGGTGTTAAATGTAAGGTGCTGGCAACTATATGACACTTGAACTATCCAGGGCAATCAACTTATTCGCCGCTGAAGGAATTGTTTGGAAACCGCACTAAACTTAGCTTAACCTCTGAAGTTGATTTCTGAAATAAAGATAAATATAAATAAAACAATAGTCAAACATGAAATATACTTACATGTCCAAAAGTAGCTGTAGAGATGTTAGTATCTTTAACTTCACATCGACTCTAAAATATATATTTTATTTTGTGCGAATATTAATTTGAAAATAGAAATCATACATTTTTTGCAGCTGTCACATCTAATGTAAGAATGTAAGAAATATACGCGTTCTTCGAATTTGATTTAGAGCCCACTAAATCATTCAGATGACATGCTCACAGTTTCGTCGTTTCTGGTCCAAGAGTCCTGAAATTGAGCGGGCTAAATGTAATGTTCGGGAAACTAAATGACACTTACCCTATTCAGGCCAATGGACTTATTCGCCGAAACCGAAGAAATCGTTTCATAATCGCACTAAAATTAGATACTTAGGAACGAAAACGGCAAATACATGTAAACTTACACATCCTGAAGTTGAACAAAAGTTGAACAAAACTTTGTCCTATTCATAGTTGAATTCTAAAATAAAAAATTTGAAATCGGCATTTTAATCAATAATGAAATATACTTACACGTCCAAAAGTGGATGTAAAGGTGTTCATATATTCAATTCCACATCGAGTCTAAAAATATGAGATACTTGAATTTTGTGCAAAAGATTAATTTAAGAATAGCTATCTTACACTTTTAGCTTAGATTCAAATAAACGACGTCGTCATCCTTGAAATGATCTTCGCAAACTTGCGAACGTTTTATTTCCGGATTTATCCCGAGAATTCAGCGCCACTCCATTTTTGCACAAATATCATTCAGAATTCTAAAATGATAAAAAGTTACAATGAATTATGACCCCCTAAAAAATGCTCCAATTTTGTGCCGCTTCTGCTTTAAGCCACAAGATATGCGGCAAAATATGAAGCAATCAAAACAATAAATTGCAAATATTTTTGAGCAGTTTTCTTGCGATTCACAAATTGAAACTATTGAAAATAAACTTTCTCACGATTATAAATCAATGAAACTATCAATTTTTACCAAAGGTACGATTTTCCGCTCGAGCCACTATTGAAATTCGGGCAACACGGAACCGAACAGTGCATTGTCGTTTTCTAATTTTTGAGTCACTTGATTTGATAAATTTTCACTATATATCGTGTGAAACTAACCGAAGCAGTATGTATTATGTTCACCACTTAAATATTCACTACCGTTTTCACGAAAATCGCAAGAAAATGATACTTTCCGCATATTGACAACGATGAAAGCACGAAGCAGTAAACAAAATTTTGACGTTTGTAATGATTTCCCCTTCCCTCGCAAAAACCGCCTGTACAAGCAAAATATCGGAATTCACATACAGGGTTTTACACGGATAGACTTACTCCTCTTCTCTCTCTCTTAGCCTGATATTCGGAAATGTTTTTGGCTATTACTTCGAGAATGGAGCGCTGGAGTGGAACATCAACACCTCAGATTAATAAGAACTGGATGGGCTAAGCTCATATAAAATGCACGAGAGAGCATGCGACCGGTTTCTGCTCTCTTCCAAGTGAACTGTCTGTCATTTCCTCCCCGTCTGCCTCTTGCTGGTCACTTTCTTGTTCCAAAAGCTAACTACATGCGAACTGTCTGTCAAGTTGACTGATGCAAATTGGATGCCACATTGGCCAATTTGCAAGTTTCGTCGCGAATTTTCACCGATATTAAAACTGTGGAAAGTGTTCGCGATCTAAATTCGTTCCAAGTGTTTAAACATTCGATTGCAGTTTGTGATTCAAGTAATTTTAACGCGTGACACTGTGAAATTAATTTAGAATTTCAAAATGAAATGTGTAATGCCTTCGTGAAAAAATCAAAGTGAAAAAGGATCTGTAGGTGTTTCCTTTCACAAGTGAGTAGTTGACAGATTAATGTTTTGCATGTTTTTCATACAGTGTTGAAGGTTTTTCAAATAGAAAGCAAATTTTTGGAATTGTATGAAAATTTGTTTTCATTGAGCTGCAGCCATGTTTGCTTGTGCAATTTGGCTCTCTCTAAGGTTGTAAACAAGAGCGAAAAGTGGTCGCAGGGGTTGTTGCAACCATATTGTCACGTGGTTGTCCACTCCAGTATTTTTAATTACTCAATGATCAACACAAAATCTGTCATCATTTCCAGATGCGCCACGATCGTTGCTCTTTTGATTTAATTTTTGAAGGGTGTAGTTTGAAAAGGGAGCTACACTTTAGAAATATTTTAATATGTAAAAGTTAACTGCCATTGCATAATGGATTGATAAAGATCCTATTTCAGACTTGAATGGTTTGCAAAACTTTATTTAGATATAAGGAAACCTTACAGTGACATTTAATAAGCATAAACTAAATCTGTTTATTAGCCAATTACAAATGCAACTACTACTAAGATTATAATCGTTCATTCGTTTATACTTTTTTACCTCCCTTTTCCTATCATAATCAGTCTTTGGATCGTCTTCGGTGGAATTAAGGTGAGTTTGATCTCCGCTATGTGTGAGAGAACTTCATGCCTTTAAGGTGTACTAATTTGTTGAGATATCACCTAACAGAAATTTATTCTGGTTTTTATTTCACAATGAAGTAGTATTTTGTGTTTATAAATTTTTCTGCCATAAGCTCAATCAATAAGCTGAAGTGTTGTTTGTTGTTCATGTGCTCATTATATGCAACAAAGAGTTGCTTTCCGATGCACGCCACGTGAACATTTTTAAGTACACTATTTAGAGTTATTTTAGATAGTATCATTCTGTCGCTACAATAATGAAATGAAGCTGCCATCGAAATAATAATTTCTCGTAGCTGGCAGTAAATTGCCTTACAGTTAGTATATTGCTATAGCTGAGACTTGATCGAATGGATAAAAAATAACTTGATGTGATCTTATATAATTTATACAAGGGAACATATTTAAGCATACTATTGCTTATAAATATGTCATCTATTTCTGTTGAATTACTCAAACCAGCGATTAGTCCTGAAAATCCAACCCTTCTCTTTGAATGAATTATACTGCGCCCCGATGATAAATTTATCTCTTTGATATAGCCTATAAAATTGATCGAAAATTTTAATACAAAATATGAATTATTTGTACAAAGCATCTTTTTCAAGAGTTCATCTATGCTTCTGCTTGTTAATACAAAGACTAATTATTTCGAAATTATTTTTATTCACTTGAAAATTCAATAACAATATAATAAATGACATTTATAAAATATATGCCTACAGTTAAAAGAATAATACTAACAACTCCGGGATTCTGCTTTCCGCTTTCGAGGATGAAACAGCTTCCCCATCCAGAGGGACGCTTGAAATCAATACTGTCGCTGAGTTGGTTGAATTTGCCTGCAAAAATAAAAATATGTCTGAGATCCAGATAAGATTCATTAAAGTAAACACTATACCGATTGTTGTCCATTGATTATTTGTCATCTTCATATATTCGTATGTTCAATATCATTTGAAAGACTCCTGAAAAAAGAAGTAAAATTGATTTCATCAATAAAATTATTCAATCAATATGCTAACAAAAAATTGCCCCAAAATTCGGGCGGTACTGTGCGAAAACTAACCGAATAAAATGGTCGCCTATGAAATGTAAACATAATCATCCATGAATTGGAAGCAGTGATTTTGAGTGAAGAAACACTTCTAAATATAGTATTTTCTTTTCTACGTTTTATGCTGATACTAGCTTATGAAATAATACTCCTGTGGGGTGACGGTGGGTTCTGTTATTGCATTTTTTCACAAAGCACCTTATTTTATGTACTTCTTTGGAACTTCCTACTTTCCCGTCGTAATATAAAGTTTTCTCACTTGCAATCTAACCTAAGGTTCGATACACGTCTTGCGAGTGTATGTGTCAAAAGGATCATTTGATCGTTAAACATCGTGCGGACAACATGAAAGGGAAGACAGAGAGAGATAAGCGATTGTGAATTGATGTTTAAGCCTCGAATTGTACCAGAGGTAATAAAAACTGTAATGAAAAATGTATTTTGATTGTTAAAGTTTGTCGATTCAATCTTCTATTGGATTTATTTGAATCCTCCGTGTTTTTCCGCTTTCTGAAATTGTATTCCAAATTTGAATATCTTTTTTAGTCGCATATTTTTCTTAATGTGTTGTCAACTTGCTTATTAAAATGAGATACGAAGATTATGCGTACTGTTAATTTATTTGTCGTTTTGGTTCCTGAAATTGAACATGGCCTCCGCTATTATAAATTTATTAAATAACGCGTAGCTTCTCGCGTCCACGCATCTATTTTTGCACGCAAATTAAAGAAAGGCAATCGTTTCATGACGGCTACCTTCTTCACCGAACGTTCAATTCGGAATGATTACCGGTGTTTGTATAAAATTTCCCCCACCAAATGATCAACCAAATGCGTTTGTGTATTTGCGTTGCGCTCGTCCACCCTAAAAAATCTTGGCCTGTTTTTACCATCAGGTCCCCTCAATGCCTCTTACTCTTCTTGCCCACATAACCTGTTTAACGCTTACATTTAACGCTGCGTCTGAAAAAGCCCATTGAGTAATTGAATAATACTGGAGCGGACAGCCACGTGACCATGAGGTCGCAACAACCCCTGCGACCACTTTTCCTACTGCTACGCTCTTGTTTAGAACCTAAGAGAGAGTCAAATTGCACAAGCGAACATGGCTACTGCTCAATGAAAACAAATTTTCATAGAGCCCTAAAAATTTGTTTTCTACTTGAAAAACCTTCACCATTATGAGAAAACATGCAAAACATTAACATATCAACAACTTATCTGTGAATGGAAACACCTACAGATCCTTTTCAGCTATACTTTTTACACGAAGGCACTGCACATTTCACTTTGAAATCGTAAATTAATTCCACAGTGTTACACGTTAGAGTTACTCGGATCACAAAGCACAATAGAATGTTTAAGCACTTGGAATGAATTTAGATTGCGAACACATTTCTCGGTCTTAATATCGAATAAAATTCGCGGCGAAACTTGCAATTTTGCCATTTTGGCGTCCAGTTTGGATCTTTTAACTTGACATACAGATCCAATCCAGTGAGCTTCATGAACAAGATGGTGAATGGCAAGAGGCAGAAGGAGAAAATGACAGACAGATCCCTTGGAAGAGAGCAGAAACCGGTCGCATGCTCTCCTATGCGTTTTATATGAGCTTAGCCCATCCAGTTCTTATCCACCTGAGGATATGACCCTTTGAGGAACGGAACAAATGGAGATGCTATGCTCATATAATCTCCATAGGAAATGACTCAGAGCAATAAGAAATGCAGAGGCTACAGGCAAGCTAACTTCCTAAAAACACCCCCTCCGACGGAGAGAGCACAGTTCCCGGCAAAAGATTATAAGATGACTGCCAGCAAAAGTAAACAATATTTTACACAAAGTACAAGGGCGTTATGGAAAGGCTTAAACGTTGAAGGCGCATTTGGCGCCAAAGCTCAAAATTTTATATATGTGAACAAAATTTTATGTTTGAATATTGAATTCAGAAATATAATAGTTTCATTTGACTTTAAATTAACGTCGGTAATTCAAGGTTTTTGTTCTTTCTCGGCTGTGTTCACCTCACTTTGACGATACTAAATAAACGAAAAATCTTCGTTATTATTGGGTGAATATTAATTTTTTATTTGATTGCAAACGCGCATTTCGAAAGGAACGTCCTTTATTCTTCAGTGCTTGACTTGACTTGTTAAAAAAGCACTGAAGAAGAAAGGACGTTCCTTTCAAAATGCGCGTTTGCAATTAAATAAAAAATTAATATTCACCCAATAAAAAGGAAGATTCATTCAATTTTTTTTTAATAGTTAGCTAATTTGACCCAGTTAACTGAAATTTACTTTCAAAATGCAGGTTTATTTCATGATGATAACTCTCATTAGAAATATTATAAATACAATCAGATAGCTGCCTGGGAATACCATTAGAACAAGAGTTGTTTTAAAGTCTAGGTTACATATATTGCTACACGATAATATTGGAATAAGGTGAAATTTGTGTGATTAAATTCCATTACAATTTGGTTTGTACCCTTCTAGATAGTCAAAATTTTGTTGTACTCGCTGTATTATATTTAATTTTTGAATAGTCTTGGTTGATTGTTTTTACTATTTCTAAAACATATTTTTTTATATTTTAAAATTTGATTTGTTTTTGTAAAATTTCTAACAATTTATCAGATACAACGCTTAAGAATTTGGAAGACGGAACCAATCTTTGATAGAAAATAATTCGCCAATATCTTATTTTGTTGATAGATGATTAGACAACGCAAAACGGAGTTTTTTATAAAATTAAAAAAACCTCCCTCCTCCTTTTTCAACCGGGCTTGGGACACAGCTTTGGCAGAGTTAAGGCTTTTGTTGAGCTACGATTTGAAATTCAATTTTGGCGAATCTTATCTGCTATCTTAATAATAGAATTCTTTCGGCTACAATCTATATTATATCTATTTATGTAAATATTCTCTAGGTACTATATACAAACTTGAAACAAAGTGTGATTTCTTCCTACATTCCTCTGAAATGAATCATTTCGTTGTAGTGCTGCCTTATTGAAAGTTTCTCTGACTTTTTTTTTGCTATAAAGCTATACCTTGTTTTTAGGTACTTGTCGATGACAAGCTTTATCAGAAGGCTATAGTGGTGGCAATCCACCCTAAGCTCATTTTGATCTTGGTATAAATTTTTCCCAATGCAAAATACCTGAACCGAAGAAAGTATCGACTTATAAACTTTTGGCGATAAGATGTCATCATGGCTCCGATGCTGATACCTTCGAATACTATTTTCCGTTTCTTTGCAAATAAGTACTACACTTTCTGAAGCACTTGAAGAAGCCCTCTACTTTTATATGCAATTAGTGAGTTTTTATTGAGCGTTCCCTGCAACGCTAAAATACATCCATTACAGTGAAGAACTCGGCAAATCTTGGACACAATGAAACCTGCTACATGTTCTATCACATGATCTGCGTACTGCGACAATATATTGTTGAATCGCTGGGATAGCTATGCTCCACAAGAAATTGACTGTCAAGCTGTAATGTATCAATGTGAATAGCTTCTGTCATAGCCTGTCGCTCAGTACTATTATTAATTTTTTCTAAAGTACTGCCTTCATTTTGGCTGAGAATCGGTATATGTTCGACGGGAAGTGCACTGCCAACTCCTCCTTCTCTTATTTGGCATCTAACCATTAATTTTTTAAGGCAGCTACTGAATGGTTCGGCCATTGGGTTATTGTTATAGCCAAGGACTGCCCTGATTGAGCTGAAAAGTAGTCAAATTCAGCAATTTCAGCAATTTGGTTTGTATAAATTGTATATAAATAATTTTCAGGTTACGCAAAGATCTAATTATGCCTATGAAACCTATACTTCGCTTAGATGCTATAAGTGATTTCCCTGAAATCAACTTCAGTTCTTTTATATAGTTTACTGCTATATTGGAAAATTCTAGGACAGACTCAGAAGAATGCTTGAGGGGCTCTAAAACTAACAGCTTCCTGCTATTGAATCATTAAAAATGCGGACAAACTTTGATGTCGCTTCACTCCCAATAAACTCTGGCAGCTGAAGGATTTCTCGTCAAAAGTCTAAGGTATCTGCTACAGACCTACTCAACGTTTGAACAGTCAAGCGAACTTTCCTTTTTTTGGGTAGAAAAATAAATATGTGTCTTGTGTAGCTTGTTGCCAAGATGTTAGCCCTCACTTTCTTGTAAGTTCGTTAGAGCCTTGAAAAAATTCCACTTGATTTCTTTACCATCTTGGTCCATAATTGTTCCCAAATCGGCCAAAGCATTGCGAACAAGCTTTAGCATATGACAAGGGTCTGGATGTAAAATTTATTGGTCGCCTTCAAGTGTTACACATTCACTGGAAGAAATACCACGCATATTGGAGCCCAGCAGTTTTGACATTGTTATGTTGGTTGCAGCTCCATCAATTAAAATGCCAATAATTTTCACTCCAGTATCGGCTTAATTTTGAGCACAGAGCGATGTTAGGTTAGCCTTTTGCTCAGCGGATAAACTTGCGATTGAAAAAAAAGCAAGAGGGATTTTCCACTGCTTATTGACGCAGACAGCCAAAAACACCAAAACTTGTGAAGCGACGATGTCAGAATTTTTTCTATCTCCGAAATCAACTAATCCATGCGGTTTTTTGCCATCCCACCCTATGTGCTACCTTATATAGATTACATCAAAAACAATGTTCACCACGATATTTTCACCTTCTTTCTCAGCTAAATTCACAGCTTTCTTGATAGATGCAAAAGATTCTCTTATAAAAACTGGAGAGCAATCAATTTTTTCATCCCACCTTCTTAAAGTACGGATGGGTGGCAGACAGTCACTAAAAGTATTCCTGACATGTTCATACGCTCTCGGAGATAAAAAGTTTAAGCTAAGAGCAAACGTTTTTTGTTGGGTGTCATATGTTTTTGCTGTTTTTTTTTGTTTAGCCAATTGGCTTTCTAACAATTTCCAAGTTAAGCCACCAACATTATTCGAATGTGCCAATTCGCTTCTGCGGTTCCTTAGAGCATTTGTCAATTCTTTCGTGGGGGTTTGCTGTCTTTGCTTTCGTTGGATTTGCTGTCTTAGAGCGTGGATAGTTCTGTTTTTAGCTTTCACAGTTTCTTTTAAGCTCTTCACATGAGCTTCAAGCATTTTCACGTATCCATTCGTTACATCAGGACTAGTATTTGTTTCGTATGTAAAATTTAGCGCTTTAAAATACAAACAATTAAGACAAGACATTTATATACCCCGCGAAGACTCTTACTATTTCCTCTAAACACGTGAGAACATACAACTAACATAAAACAAGCTTAAAACTAAAACTTATACAATACATATAACTAACATACAGTACATAAGACGTTAACTAAAGCATATCCCAATAATAACTGCAATGAATATCAATTTTCAAATCACTGAAAACATCCTAGAATCATTGAAATAAAAAATATAATTATTTTTTTTTGCTAGGTATCGACTTGACGCATTTCGCTGAGTCTTGTATTTGTTCTCTAAGGGAATAAAATCTAAATCACTGCGTACAATATATTCATACTTATGAACTCAAAAGTTTGTGAAAGGGCTATTTGATGACAAGGTCTCTAGAAGTAGTGATTTAAAAATTTCCGTTTCGTTATTTAGTACATTACTTATGCAGATATTACTTTTTAGGTATATATGGGCTTCTAGCATTGGAAATGCATAAGTACCTAAAATGTAATACATGTAATTTACTTGATGAACAAATGGATAATCATCCATTTCACAAGCCTTTTCCTAAAATTGCCCATTCACAACTTTTATGTACTTATATCTAAATACGGAGTATGTAGTGATCATGATGTTCCTTTAAAGAATACTTACAAGACTCAGCGAAACGCGACAGGAGAGTAAATAAAAATGTTGATACCTTGAGAAAAAATTAATTAGATTTTTAATTTACATGGTTTTGCAATGTCATTATATTTTGTATTCGACGTAAAATTTTCGAAAACTAAGATAATTTTGCTTAACTTTGTTAAAAATTGATTTGTGTGCCAAATAAATTTCACTCTCTTCAGAACGTAACTTCCAAAGTAAAATTTCAATTTAAATAAATGAAACTTATTCGAAACTTCAAACTTTAAATGTTATGCTACGTTCAACTTATTATATCTACTCTTCTGATTTTAAATTGATTTAGCTTTGGAAGTTTTTGAAGATTATGGTTAATGAAGAATTTGATAGTTAAAACTCACTGTGGTTACATATTCTGATGATCTCCTTTTACGCAAATGTATTACGCTATCCATTTGCATAAGCTGGAAAAAATCGCTTTAACACCAGTTTTTTTATGGAATTATGCTCGCATTATCATCCAACTCCGGGTTTACCTCCTTCAAAAGTTTAGACTGAAACTCAATCTGCAAACAAAGAAAAATTTAAATACTATGCTCAGAATGCACCTATCGTTAATAATACCGAATAATTCACAAGGTTAACATCCCCACATTCTGCCATTTTAGGAGGCTCTTTCTGATTCAACGGCATCTGAAAATAAAAATATTTGAAAAAGTATTAATTTACTAGTTTAATTCGATACTAATTAAGGAAATCTACTCTTCAATCATGAATCTTTCAATATATGATCTTATTAACAAATTAGAATTTTTAACTTTAAGAATTTTGGCCATCGCCAAATGAGTTTAAACATGATAAGAATTGTATTTTTCTAAACAAATGTATTGGAAAAACCCAAAATATGTACCTCTTCTATGAATTTATCTATTTCATGCTATCCATCATCCAATTACATAGTGCTGGATGCATTCCGTTATTTATCTGCAAAATAAAATCGAAAAATCAATGATCAGGCTTAATAAGCATAGTTAATTTACAAACTATTAAACTTTTTTATTCGTTGTAGTGATTTATTTGACCATACGTCGACGTTTCGAAGCACACACTTGCTTCTTCATCAGTGGTACAATAACTAATCTTACCTTTTCCTTGAAGCTAAGCATAAGGTCCCAGGTTCAAGTCTCGTTGGGAGCAACGTGATTTAGTTCAGGGGATTTTTCGGACAGACTATGAGTGTTCACTCAGTGGTGATATGTACTGATTTAATCAGATCATATCATAGCTGAGCAGGCACACGGGAGCATGATACTGATCAAACCAACTTCCGAAAAAATCAATACGGTCATGCAATTGAGATACTCTAGCTATCTCTAGGCGAAAGCCCGAGAGGGGTTGTAGTGCTACAAGGAAGAAGAAGAAGACAGAAATGTATATTATGATGGGTTCATTTTCTTTCTAGAGTTTTATCGTGCAGTTCCTGATCCAAGCTCCACCTCCAGTATCTACCCATGATATAATCACGCTACCTGCAAGTGTGGAGTTTTTTTTAGGTATGTTCATCTTATTGGGTTATTAGAAAACTCAATTTGTGCCGTTTTCTGCAGGTTCTCTATTGGAGTGTGATAGCGGAAAGAAGAATTCCGGAGTGGTATTTTTCTTTTCATTGTGTTTCATAAACGCTATTTATAATATTTTCATTGAATTTTCAAATGAATTAAAAAATTTCGAAATAATTAGTCCAAATACTTAGAATTTTGAAATAATTCAGAGTTTGCTTTTGCTTTGTCAACTGTTTAATCTTTTGGATTCAACCTACTCCTAAATCCATTTGTTTAGAGGGTAAATGTGGTAGTTCGTTGCAAGGAAATCGAATTTTGTAGATGTTGTTCTGTACATGATTAAATTTGAGTAGGGAAAAAATTTAAGTAAATTTTAAAGGCATGTAGCTCTTTGACAAATAGCGAAGATCAAACTCAACGATTATACATTTCACTCAAATAAGGTAGAATAAAACCCGCGGAACCGATAATTGCGCCTTAATTCCGCTGAAGGCGGTCCTAAGCCCGGTTATGAAAGGAAGAGGGAGGCGAAAAAGTATAAAAAAAAATGAACGATCATGATTGTAGTAGTTGAATTGGTAATTATCTGAGAAACAGATCTATTCTTTGGCTATTAAATCTCGCTGTGGGGTTTCTATTTATCTAACTAAAGCTTTGCGAACTAGTCAAGTCCATTCAATATGCAATAGTAGTTAGCTTTTACATATTCAAATATTGCTAAATTTTAGCTTCCTTTTTAAACTGCACCCTTCAAATATTAAATCAAAAGGGCAACGTTCGTGGCACATCTGGAAATGATGACAGAATTTGAGTTGATGTTCCACTCCAGTGTTCCATTTTCAAAGCTACCAACCTAAAGGCTGAGCTACAATGAACAAAAGCATGCATAAAGCAAATGTCAAAAAAGTTGAACCCGAATATTTTATAAGGCATCGCATTTTTGTCGAGGAATGGGGAAATTATTACAAACGTCAAAACGTCATCGTTGTTAATAAGCAGGAATTATCATTTTCTCGCAATTTTCTTGAAAACGGTAGTGAATATTTAAGTTGCGAAAGTAGATCATACTGCTTCCATTAGTTTCACGCAATGTATAGTGAAATTTTATTGAATTAAGTGGTTTAAACATTAGAAAACGAGAATGCGCTGTTCGCTTCCGTGTTGCTCAAATTTTAAAGATAGCTTGAGCGGAAAGTCCTACTTTAGGTAAAAATTAATAGTTTCTTTGATTTATACTTGTTAGAAAGTTTAGTTTCAATAGTTTCAAGTTTAGGTAAAAATTAATAGTTTCTTTGATTTAAACTTGTTAGAAAGTTTAGTTTCAATAGTTTCGAGTTGTGAATCGCAAGAAAACTGCTCAAAAATATTTGCAATTTTATGTTATGATTGCTTCATATTTTGCCGCATATCCAGTGGCTTAAAGCAGAAGCGGCACAAAGTCGTGGCTTTTTTATGGGGGTCATAGTTCATTGTAACTTTTTATTATTTTAGAATTCCGAATAATATCAGTAAAAAGATGGAGTGGTGTTCAATTCTCGGGATAAATCCGGAAACAAAACGTTCGCAAGTTGGCAAGATAATTTCAACAATAACGACATCATTTATTTGAATCAAAGCTAAAAGTGTAAGATAGCTATTCTTGAATTAATATTTGCACCAAATTCAAGTATCTCATATTTTAGGCTCGATGTGGAATTGAAGATATTAACACCTTTACATCTACTTTTGGACATGTAAGCATATTTCATAATTGATTAAAATGCCGATTTAAAATTTTTATTTTAGAATTCAACTACGAATAGGACAAAGTTTTGCTCAAATTCCAAATTTGATTCAGGATGTGTAAGTTTACATGTATATGGGAGGCCTGGAGAGGGTAATTTGTAATACATGGTGTGCAACAGCAATTATAAAATTTCAGGCTTCAAATCGAAACAATCAGCGAGAGATAATTCATGCAGGTTGCAATTTTGATATGATACCAGATTCAGGGGATGTATGTAATGGCTACATGAAAATTTTCAGGATAATTTCTATCAATATTTCACTTCAAGATTTGTATACTGTAAATACAGTTCACGCAGCCATTGATGACTCGTCAAATTGATGGTTTTAAGGCCAGGTTCCCGAAATGTAGGTGTATTTTATTATCGTAAGTTTGGTGTTTTAGAGGAATTATATTCTAATTTACCAATTATCAGCGTTTAACACTAATGCCAATGGCAACCTAAAGGCGCCTTTATTTTTGTCCAGAAGTAGAAATGAAAACACGCCTATGTTGGCAGTGGGACTTCTAGATCAAGTCTGAGTTTATTCAAATATTCCTTTTCCTTAAATACTATTTCTTAACCCACTAAAATATTATTCATGCACTATATTCATTACTGAGGAATATGTCTGACCCTTTCAAGTGGTCAGTATGTCAACCGAAATGTAGGACATCAAATCCCAATATTTATTATTCACAAATACCCAATATCTATTACAAACATTCAACCTACATTCCATATCACATTCCATATCCTACGTCATAGTTGATATCTTACCCCTCAACATTCAATCGTATTTCACACCCAAGTCAGAGCATATCTACTAAATAGCAGCTGCAATTCGAACAAATTTTATTTTGTACGGTACTTATAGAGTAGAGAGAATTAGACTAAAAGTGCATATGTATGGTAAACAAAAACTTGAATTTGCAAGCAATTGAACCAACACATGGTAAACTTTAATCCACCTTTTATACGTTTATTTGCCTCTCTTTTCATTTTGACAGCTCCTCGATTGCAGGTGCTAGTTAGTATATATGCTCTGCCCAAGTCATTGCATGCACTTGTTTGATTGTGTAATGTGATGCGCTCAAAACATCCATTCATAATTTTAACTCATTACGATGTGTTGATAGATGGTACAGCATATGAACGAAATGCAGTGGTAGTCTGATACACGACATTGACCATGATTGTTTATGGTTGTCGAGTGCCATATCTTGGCATTTGCTTAAGGCAATGCAATTTGCAGGAAGAATACGATTCCTATTGGAATACATACGAGTTCCATATGTGGACATTTGAATTGGATAATTCTCATTGGAATTATTCAATGATTTTAATTTTAGAGTTCCGGATTTTAGAGATTAAATGTAATCACCTTATTACACCCCTAGGGCAAGGAGTGTTGCGTAAAAATTTTTAATTGGTGCGGGACACTTGAAGTGAAGTAATCATCTTCCCACTCACATAGATTTACAATATAAATCTCATTTTTAAAATATAACAGTTATTGCTATCAGTCTGTTTCGAAAAGTGCTAATATCTTCAGTTTATCAATTCTGTATATTTAATATTTACAGTTCTTTGTACGATTGTATTCAAAAATTTTCTTAATTATTTAATAGCTACTTATGCCAAATTAGTTTATCTTAATTTATGTTTCATTCTAACAATGTATTTATATTTAATGTGAATTTTATATGTACTTATTCTATGTCATATTCACTCTAAAAATGAAATCTAGTGTTATTTACATAGTTTTAAATGGTTTTAAATGGTTTTAAATTGTCTTTATGTACTTCTCTTAACTTTGCGTTAATTTCAATTACAGCATTGACACCTTTTAATTTAATTACACTAAATGGACCTTTGAAGGGTGTCTCATATTTCTTTCTGTTCACTCTTTTCAAAAGTACTAAATCACCTTGTTTTAAATTTATCGGGTTTACTTTATTGTTTTTAGTGCGATTTTGTTTGACAATTTCAATGATTTCTCTGGCTCTACTGAGAGCATGTTTTAGCCGGGTTCTCAATTCTTTGGCATAGTTGTCTAAATCGTAGAATTTCTAGATACGGTGATTTGCCAAATATCAATTCATATGGTGTGTAGTTGTTGTCTACATGCGGGGTTGTATTATATGCAATAGTGTAATACGGAATTCATTTGTCCCAGTCAAAATCCTCAGCAAATGCTAACATGTATTCATTCAGTACTCTATGATTGCGTTCCACAGCGCCTAAAGTTTCATGGTGATAGGGTGTGGAAAAAACTTGTCTGATTTTTAATAAGTTGCAAATTTCTTTCATCCAACTGTTTATGAATTCGGTACCTTGCTTTGATTTCGATACCTTGAAATGACCATATGTTAGTACAAATTCATTTACCAGGGTGAATGCTACAGTTTTTGCATCGTTAGTCTACTACTACGAACTTTGTTAGTTCGCACTGCATAGTCAAAATGTATTGATAATTGTTCGAGATTCTCAGAGGTCCAACCACGTCAATAGCTATGGTTTCAAAACTCGTTGTTGGTGTGCCAGTCTTGACCATGTTTTTTTTAGTATTTTTTATTTGCTTGTTAATCTTGCATTGCTCGCAATTGCTGACATACCTTCTAACCATGCTGTTCATATTTTTCCAGCAATACCTTTGCTTTATCTAAAGTAACGTTTTTCGAATACCCAAATTACCTCCTTGTGGCGTATCGTGATATTCACGTATTAATTCCACTGCAGTGTCTTTTATGTTCTTCGGGGGTTTATAAATAATTATGTTAATTTTTGCGCGCTGCTTATATTTACTTATTTGTTGCAACGTGTGGACTATATTTTTGAATTCGTATTTATGCATGAATTCAAATATTTTGTCTTTCTTCTTTAGCTTGAAAATGTTCATTTCAGCCAATTTGTCCAATAACTTCTCCATTGTAGATACGTATATCATACTGGTATTATCGTTATTGACTGCTCTACAAGATTTCTTTGTACTTGTAACAACTGGAGGCTTGTCATTAACGGAAACTTGTTTCTCGTTAGGTTTATCACCATCGCAGTATATAATTACTTCTTCGTTTGTCCGGACGATATCAAACTTTTTATTGTTGAAAAATATAAACTTTAGTCTCATGACATTTTTAATGTTTCATAATGACGTACAATCCCAAACGTAAAGTTGATCAGGCTCTAGAGTTGTCTTGGGTTCGTTATCAATACCTTTATTTTCTCTGTCCACTTGTTTAGCAGACATTCCCCGAGTTAACGCCAATATTTTCTTTACATTTTCATCTCGTTCTTATGGAATCATCGATTTCAATACGTCGAAATCAATTTTAATTCTCGACAATGCATCTGCATTACTGTTCATTTTGCCTAATTTAAAAATTATCTCGAAATCATAATCTGATAAATTGAGTCTTATACTTGTTAGTTTAGAGGATTGGCTCTTGTGAGAGAAAAGTGACACCAATGTCAGCGACCACTATGAATTTCCTGCCATATAGATATGGTCTAAAGAAATTGATACCCCAATGTATCGCGATAATTGGTTTGTTCACATCGTGTTTACCAAGAGACTTACTAACGTAGGATATAGGTAAATCGGATCCTATTTCGCCTTGTGAGAGGACAGCTCCTAGAGCATAACTAGATGCGTCCATAGTTAACACAAATGGTTTGTCGAAATCGGGATGTTGCAGGATAGGCGGTTTAATTAGTTTTAGTTTCAAAGTATCAAAAGCTTGTTGACATTTATCATCCCACGAGACAACAGTATTCTTTTTCAGGAGATTATTCAAGCATTTAGTTTTTTCTGCGAAGTCCGGAATGAAGCGCCTGTAATAGTTGCAAAAAGCTACGAATCTTCTGACTTCGTCTGCGTTTTTGGGAACAGGGTAATTTCTAATTGCTTCACTCTTTGAAGGGTCCGTTCTGATACTTTCGTCCGTTATCAAACGGCCTAAGTAAACAACTTCTAATCTCAGAAATTGGCACTTATCAGTATTTAACTTGAGGTTATACTTACGTAGCCTCTGAAGAACTTTAGTTAAATTCCGATTGTGATGACGGATACTACATCCAAACACGATAATATCGTCAACTTACAGAAATGCTTTTGAACTAAGGGCTGACTTTTGAAACTATTGGATCAGATTTTAAGTCCAAAGGGAAGACGTTGAAACTGAAAATGACCATTTCCGGTCGAAAAAGCTGTTAGAGGTCTAGATCCTCATCTAAATCGATTTGGTGAAACAAGCTGGTCATATCTAGTGTAGAGAAAAATTTCGCTCTACATAGTTTGTCCAAAACTTCTTCCAATCTAGTTAGTGGAAATTTATCATTGATGATTTTATTGTTTAAACGTCGAAAATCCACGACTGAACGCCATTGCTTCTTGTCGTTTGAACTCTTCTTGGGGACTACTAACAGTGGTGAATCATAAGGACTAATAGATGGTTCTGTTATGTCATTATTCTCCACTTCCTTGAATTGATCGTCAATCTCTTCAAGCTGTGCATGGAGTAATTTATAATTTTTGATATACTCGTACACTGCTATGTTATCCGAAAGGTTAATCTTCTGTTTATAGAAGTTATTGACAGTCAACTTATCGCCTTCCATATGGAATACATCCTGAAATTTCTCAACTATACTCAATATACTATGTATAGCTTCCTCATCACAATCATTGAGATTAATTTTCTTAATCAACTTCTCAAGGCGTTCGGGGTTATTTTTATCTTCACAATCGGTGTTTTTCAATAAGAGATAATCAACCAGAGGCTCAGTTTCAACCTCAAACTTTTCTAACTTAACGGGATGATAATTAACGTTCAACACCTTAACATGGCATATACTTTTCGCTGGTATAATGGTGTTGCTCAAGAAAACACCGTTTTCTATTTCCTTATTAAGGATAGTACAGTCCCTATCCCTTGCCAAATCAATTGGTAGTACTGTCTCTGTTCTTGCAGGTATCTCAACTTTGTAGGTACTCAATGGCTTGATGCTTATAAGGATGATTATTTCATCATTCTTCACGTTGAAAGTTATCGTGTAGGTCTCATAATCTATCTTGGATCGATAATTTTCAAGAAAACCTCTGCCAATAATCCCATCAGTTTTTATTGGGAGAGACTCTTCAACTATCTGGAGTTCATTTGTTACATAATAATCTCCAATTTGTCATTTCAAATCAGCTTTACCCAGAGGCGTAATTGCCTGATTTGTAATCCCAGTTAGTTTGCATCTATCATTTTCATTAATATTCCCACTGAATACATTACTAAATTTACAAATTGATACATCTGCACCTGTATCTACCAGCAAATTGAGATTTGATTTGACATTCTTACAATGTAGTTCTATAAAATTAGGACAATTTCTAGAAAAAGTGTATAAATTATTACTATTTTTCAATCCGGAGTTGGATTCTTGTATTTGGTTCTCAACTCCGGGAGGGTTTTGTAATGGTTTTTAAGTCTTAAGTCACGAACGAGGAACCGACCTCTCATCGGTTCTAGACGTTAAGTCTGAGTCGTGCCAACGAATGGTACCAACCGGCCAACCAATCCGTGCACCGTAATCCATTTCGCGGTGGCTGCTTGTCGGCCAGCTAGATCGGAGAGGATTTCGGTCGCGGGTCTTAAAATGGATTACGCTCATTTACAATTTTCAGCCACCATTAAATGCCCGTTTCAAACACGTCGAAAGCACAATCATACGGAGAAGACACCTACTTTACGTTACTCCGTATTTCTTCATTCATCCAATCAAACAAATCTAATTTCTATTTCACGTTCCTAAATTTCACCGACGCGGTACCGAAAAATATACTACGTTAACGTGAATCCGAAAAAAACTACGCTAAAGAAAATAACAAACCAACAAAAGTATCGCGTACCGCTCGCGACGCGAAACCAACCTCAGCGGATTTCTTCAAACCCTACCCTCGCGATGGCGTACTTACCATGCACTCTACTTCCCGCTGGAAAGAAAGGACCACTGGAAAGGAAAGTCGTTGTTAAGTTTATCAATTCATGTTTTTATTCTAAGAAATTTACTTTTATATGTCCTAATTAAACTTAGTTGATAGCATTATATAATAGCCTTAATATAAAGGATAAATTAATTGCTTGCTATTCCTTAAAAGACGATCTTCTTTTCAACATCATGTGACTTTATTATTTACTCGCGTTTTTATACAAAAATTCCATAGAGTTAATTTTATGATATTACAAAAAAGAAATGTGCATTGTAAACGTCAACAAGCAAAAGTTACGACACTATCTGATTGCTTTGCGCTGCATACTTATTGCTGTTGTCGTAATTTAGAAAGAACTTTGCTAATTTTTTCAGACAAAAAAATAAACATATTGGCAGTTTTCATGCTGATATATACAAAATAAGAGAAATTATTAAAAATAAATTTTTTAATTCAAAACTAGGAAGCAAATGCTCTAAAGTGATCATTGAAGTTGTTTTCAAATTACGTACCATGTCTTTTAAGGAGGGAAACAATAACAGAAATATTGCGAGACTAATGTAATTATTTCAATTCTATTTTCAAGTTCGTCATCTACTCATTCCAAAGAAGTAATTAGCTCCCTGATTTTATGCGGAACCATATTTTTTTCTAAATTTTATTGATAGATACAAAATAATATTAACATAAACGGATAAAAGCTGTTTTCTCTAGATAAAACGATTTTATAATTAGTTTCTTTTGTAGGTATTTTTTTTTTTTGCAAATGGAGCTAGTATAAAGGCTAAGTTCAATAAATCATACACAAGCTTGCATATATTCGCATTACACTAGAATTGTTAAAATCACAATAAGGGAAATTATTTCGCTCTATTCGTTCATTGCAAAAATATCTATAAATTTAGACGAAATTTAAGGAAGCAACGAGTGTTGTTGTGCGTAAATTAACGCTCAAATACAGTATTCAATTTTATAAGAGTGAAAATATAGTTCAATATTACTTTGGAGAACACCTTTCGAGAATAATACTACTTTCATGCGGCGGATTTAAAATATATATATTGTCACGTGTTATGGTCCGCGGCCAATAATTTTAATGTTCCGGGAAAGTGAAACGCAATGTCTTTTAAATTAAATCAAAAGAGTTTATTTATTTACTAAAAAAATGCACAATCACTCATTTAACTGTTTCACAATTTTAATTAGAATCTAACTTTCACTTGTCAATTAAATTTCGATCGCAATCGTCTACTAAAATCACTTCACACTCAATCAATCAATATCGCCTGTACTTCGCGTATCGCAGTTTTCTATCGCGGTTGTAATGAATGATCTCCCCATTCATTCAGCTCGCCTTTATATAGGGTCTCTACCTATTCACCCATTTCTCGTACATTAGCGAATGTTCTACTGAGAGGTACCTGGTAGATTCGAGCAAATTCATTTTGTTGATGTTCTTAATGGTTGTGAAAACAATTGCAACAGTAGCTCGCAGAATTCTTTGTATATGTAACACTGCCCCCACCTCAGTTCTTTTCGCCCCGAAAAGATGCGTAGCCAGTGGTAGTCAATTCTCCCTGGATGTAATATGGGGCAAGACGGTCCAGGTGCACGATTTTCATTTTGGCTCTAGGCTTACGATGTTCCTGTATTCGGTATACGACGTCGTTGTTTCGCTGTGTAACTCGGTATGGTCCCTCCCAATTATGTTGCAACTTTGGAGACCTACCCTTCCGTCGCTGTGGGTTATATAGCCATACCAAGTCATCTTGCCGGAAGCCAGTAGAATTTGCCTTTAACTCATACTTATTCTTCATGCGGTCAGTAGCCGATTCGAGGTGTTTTCGCACTGTCCGATGTATCTGGTTCAACCGTTGCCTTAGCTCACTTGCGTACTCCGAGGTCGTTTGGGGTTTCTCAGGGGGTGTTCCGAGTTTTATATCAACCAGCAGACGAATAGTCCTTCCAAAAATGACTTTGGCTAGGGCTTGACCCGTCGATGCATGTTCGGCAGCTCTGTACACCATCAAAAATAGTGGGATATGTCGGTCCCAGTCCCTTGGGTTCTCGTCAACCATTTTGGCCAGATGTTTATTGAGCGTGCCGTTGTAACGTTCGACCATTCCATCGAATTGGGGATGCAGCAGTGTTGTCCTCGTTTTCCAAATTCCCAGCAGCTCGCACATTTCACCAAAAACTAGTGACTCAAAGTTTCGGCCTTGATCTGAATGTAGTTCGGAAGAAACGCCGTACCTACTGACCCAATTTAACACTAGCTGTTCGGCTACAGTAGTTGCTTCCTGGTTGGGAATGGGGTAGACCTCGGGCCACTTGCTGAAATAATCGGCTACAACCAGCGTGTATCGATTTCCCCATTCGGATTCAGGAAAGGGTCCTGCGATGTCAACAGCAATCCTTTTAAGCGGTACACCCACGTTTTAGGTTTGCATTTGTCCTCTCAGTCGTCGCTTTGGACCTTTGACAGAAGCGCAAATTGTGCATCTGCGACACCAGTCCTCTACGTCTTCTCGAGTATGGAGCCAGTAAAACCTTTTCCGCAATTTCGCTAAGGTCTTTTTAATGCCAAGGTGGCCTCCCGAGGATCCTTCGTGCATCTCCTTAACCACATCGTGGATTCAGCTTTTGGGAAGTATAGTTTGCATCCTATAGGAGCTGCCGTCCGCCGTTTCCCATTTCCGCTTGAGTATGCCACCCTCCACCCGAAGAGAGTTCCATTGTGCCCAATAGCTTTTCAGGGTTGCGCCATGCATTGAAACGTCTTTCCACTCCGGTCGCCCAGTTGTCTCCTTCCACACGAGCAATGGTCCGATGTCTTCATCGGCTAACTGGGCATTTCGAATCTCCTCCGGTGACCAACCTTCATCGAATTCGGTTGTTATCAATCGCAGATCAACGGGCGGTTCCTTTTTCTCAATCCGTCGGCAATGCTTGCAGTTAGCTGGACATGGACGGCGGGATAGGGCGTCAGCATTTCAATTGAACTCCACCCTTCCGATGAACGATTTCGTAGTCGTATGACTGCAATCTTTCGATCCATCTCGCAACTTGTCCCTCGGGGTTTTTGAAGTTGAGCAGCAATCTCAATGATGCATGGTCCGTTCGAAGAACAAATTTCTGGCCGTATAGGTACTTGCGGAACTGCTTGGTGGCCTCTATTATAGCCAATAGCTCCTTCCTGGTCACGCAGTAGTTCCTCTCGCTTTTTGAAAGAACTCTACCGTAATACGAGAGGACTCTTTCTTCGCCATCGATCTGCTGGGAGAGTACGGCTCCAATACCACTGTTGCTCGCATCGGTGTCAACTACAAACAATTTTCCGGGTTTTGGATATGCCAGCACGGGTGATCCACAAAGCTTCTCCTTCAAGGTCTCAAAGGCCACCTGGCATTGTTCATTCCAGACATACGGACGATTTTTTTCGGTTAACTGATGCAGACACTTAGCTATTTTGGCAAAATCTTTGACGAATCTTCGATAGTAGGTTGCCAGACCCAGAAAACTTCGTAGTTGGCGCTTGTTGTTTGCCGTCGGCCAGCTTTTCACGGCTTCAATTTTCTCAGGGTCTGTTTTGACTCCTTCTACTGATACGACGTGTCCCAGGTATTTTACTTCAGCTGCGAAAAAAGTACACTTCTCGGGACTAAGTTTCAAATTTGCCAGTCGCAATCGGGAGAAAACCTCTTCTAAGTTCCACACATGCTCTTCAAACGTTCTCCCGATGACAATGATGTCATCTAGGTACACCAAGCAGGTTTTCCAGGTGAGGCCACGTAGCACGTACTCCATCAGGCGTTCGAAAGTGGCTTAAGCATTGCAAAGCCCGAACGGTATCACCACAAATTGCCACAATCTGGTCCCAACTGAAAATGCGGTCTTCTCTCGCTCCTTCTTGTCGATTTATACCTGCCAGTAGCCACTCTTGAGATCGAGTGTAGAAAACCATTTTGCATCGGCTAAAGTGTCCATGATGTCATCGATGCGTGGGAGCGGGTAACTATCTTTCTTAGTGACGTCATTAAGCTGCCTATAATCGACACAAAAGCGAGTGCTACCATCCTTTTTCGTTACTAGAACTACAGGTGCGGCCCATGGACTGACATAAGGTTCAATAACGCCTTGTTTTTCCATGTCCGAGATCAGCGCGCTCACTTCTCCTTGTTTGGCTATAGGGAGACGTCTCGGTGCTTGTCGAATCAGCTTGGCTCCCTGTGTATCTATGACGTGAGTTACCAGACTCGTTCGGCCTTGGTCATCCGGGCTTGTTGAGAAGATGTCACTGTACTTGGTGACCAGATCAGAGGCTCGCTTGAATAGCTGCACTGGCAATTTGACCTGCTTCAATATTGCAGACATGGATTCCCGGGCTTTGTCTGTGTCTTGCCTCCTTTTGCAATGATGGTCGTGAGTAGCTTCCAAAGAGGTGATGGTGGAAACAGGCTGGCAGCTGCCGATGACTTCTCCCGCTTTGATGCTCGTGGTTGAGTCTGCGGTGTTAAGGACTCTAACCGGCACATATCCATTCCTTAAAGATCTTACAAGGCATCGTCCTACAATCAACCTGCGGAATGCGGACGTCTTCGTTGGCTCTATCAGATAAGATCAGTGGTCTCCCGAATCACCATCAAGCTTGGCCCATACAATGCTTTCGGAAGAATTCGGTACATCAGTGTCAGTACATACCACTGCATTCATCTTGGGAATTTGAACGCTGGGATCCTCCATCAGTACTTCAACATTCTGCCATTTCAATACATGTTTGCCCAAATCCAACGGGATTCCATGTGGTCGCAGAAAATCCATTCCGAGAATGCAGTCATCCATAATGTTCGCGACCAGAAAAATATGTCGGAATACAAGGTCTCCCAACTGTATCTGGAGGTTGACCTCCCCATGAACAGGTGCAGTTTCTCCCGTAGCTGTCCGTAGTGAGAAAATTCTGCCCCTGTGAAGTTGTTGCTGTCTAACTAGGTCTGGTCAGATAATCGATCGGGTTGCACCAGTGTCGATTGTTATGGTGCAGTGTTCTCCGTCAACTTGACCCGGAAGGCATAAGTCCGCTTCTCCACGATGTAGTCTTGACACGGTGATGGTGGTGCTGGGGACGTCAATCCTCCTAGCCAACCTCTGCCCCACGAAGTTGGCTCTTACATGTTTCCCGACCCCTCTGTTTGAAGGGCTTCCATTCTGGGCTCCTGACTTGGTCTGGATCTCCTCCTAGCTGCACACCCTGGACAATAGCTCGGTTTTCTTCGCTTCTTGCAGTCTCTTTGCAGGTGCCCCTTCTCTCCGCAATTCCAGCATCTAGGCGCACCATTTATATGCGGTTCTCGCTCAATTTTCACGCGCTCACACCTGCACTCGTCTGTCACTACCTCACGAACCCGGGCAGTCGTACGAGTCACATTTTTCGCTGCCTCAAAGTTCAGGCTATAAGCCAATGCGTCCTTAACCGTTTGCTTTTGAGCTAAACGCACGGCTTGTTGCAACTCCGGGTCCTTTACTGCGCTGATAAATGCTTCTGTCGCTGCATCATCTCGATGTTCTGGGTCGTTGGCCGGGTAAGCCAAAAGTGCTAGTCGCTCAATGTCTTGGGCTAGCTACTGTAGGGTTTCGCCAGACTTCTGCACCCGATGCCTTAGCAGTGACCGATAAATCTGCTTTAGATGATCGTCTCCATAACGCATGTCGAGCGCATTCATTATAGCATTCGGGTTTGAGTGCAATTCAACGGGGATCGTCTGCAAAAGCTCGGCAGCTGGGCCTCTTAGAGCAAGAATCAGTGCAGTTGCTCGTTCCTGCTCATTCCAGTGATTTGCTCTTGCGGCAGCTTCAAACTGGGTCTTGTAAATACTCCAGACCGTTTGCCCATCGAATATTGATGCTTGCACATTTCTGGATGTGCTTTGCGCTGCGCTTATAAGCGGGGCTGGTGAAGTGGTTACTACTGCCTTCGCTGCTTCCAATTCTTTTTTCACTTTTTCCATTTCATGATTCATTCTCTATTCGACCTGGCTGACCTTTTCCTCAACCTGGTAGACCTTTTCCTCGACCTGGTCAACCTTTTCCTCGACGCCTTTAATTTGTTTGTTCAGATGACCGAGCTCCGCTTTTATTTCGGTTGACTGTTTCTCCAGCTTCTGTGTGATATCTGCCTTGATTTCGATCGCTTGTTGTTCCAGCTTCGCTGATTGTTCATTTAGCTTCGCAGTTAAACTGGATGACTGTTCAATTAGCTTCGCTGATTGTTCATCTAGCCTCGCAGTCAGACTGGATGACTGTGCATTTAGCTTCGCTGATTGTTCATCTAGCTTCGCAGTCAGACTGAATGACATCAGCATTAGCATTTGCATTAGCGCATTTTCTGACTTCTTTGATTTTGGTGTTTCTACTTCTCCACCTTCTGCGCCTTTTTCCGCATCTGAGAGCTCACCCGAATCCAGATTCACGCCTTCCGACTCGATCGCGTCACGCAAGCGTGCAATCAGTATGGCCTTTGTACCTTGTGTGGCCAGATTCCGCTGTTCCAACTCCTCCTTGAGCTCCGATATGGTCAATTGATCAATTTTTAGATGAAAGTTTCCTGGCATTTTTATTGTTTCGGTTATTCGTCCACCAGTTTTCACGTTATATTTCACAACTGTGCAGTTTAAAAATGTTTAAATGTTTTCACTTTTCGAAATTTTCTTTCTCACTTCTCGATACCACTGTTGCGTTTTATGGTTCGCGGCCAATAATTTTAACGTTCCGGGAAAGTGAAAACGCAATGTCTTTTAAATTAAATCAAAAGAGTTTATTTATTTACTAAAAAAATTCACATTCACTCATTTAACTATTTCACAATTTTAATTAGAATCTAACTTTCACTTGTCAATTAAATTTCTACTGCAATTGTCTACTAAAATCACTTCACACTCGAACAATCAATATCGCCTGTACTTCGCGTATCGCAGTTTTCTATCGCGGTTGTAATGAATGATCTCCCCATTCATTCAGCTCGCCTTTATATAGGGTCTCTACCTATTCACCCATTTCTCGTACATTAGCGAATGTTCTACCGAGAGGTACCTGGTAGATTCGAGCAAATTCATTTTGTTGATGTTCTTAATGGTTGTGAAAACAATTGCGACAGTAGCTCGCAGAATTCTTTGTATATGTAACACTGCCCCACCTCAGTTCTTTTCGCCCCGAAAAGATGCGAAGCCAGTGGTAGTCAATCCTCCCTGGATGTAATATGGGGCAAGACGGTCCAGGTGCACGATTTTCATTTTGGCTCTTGGCTTACGATGTTCCTGTATTCGGTATACGACGTCGTTGTTTCGCTTTGTAACTCGGTATGGTCCCTCCCAATTATGTTGCAACTTTGGAGACCTACCCTTCCGTCGCTGTGGGTTATATAGCCATACCTAGTCATCTTGCCGGAAGCCAGTAGAATTTGCCTTTAACTCATACTTATTCTTCATGCGGTCAGTAGCCAATTCGAGGTGTTTTCGCACTGTCCGATGTATCTGGTTCAACCGTTGCCTTAGCTCACTTGCGTACTCCGAGGTCGTTTGGGGTTTCTCAGGGGGTGTTCCGAGTTTTATATCAACCAGCAGACGAATAGTCCTTCCAAAAATGACTTTGGCTAGGGCTTGACCCGTCGATGCATGTTCGGCAGCTCTGTACACCATCAAAAATAGTGGGATATGTCGGTCCCAGTCCCTTGGGTTCTCGTCAACCATTTTGGCCAGATGTTTATTGAGCGTGCCGTTGTAACGTTCGACCATTCCATCGAATTGGGGATGCAGCAGTGTTGTCCTCGTTTTCCAAATTCCCAGCAGCTCGCACATTTCACCAAAAACTAGTGACTCAAAGTTTCGGCCTTGATCTGAATGTAGTTCGGAAGAAACGCCGTACCTACTGACCCAATTTAACACTAGCTGTTCGGCTACAGTAGTTGCTTCCTGGTTGGGAATGGGGTAGACCTCGGGCCACTTGCTGAAATAATCGGCTACAACCAGCGTGTATCGATTTCCCCATTCGGATTCAGGAAAGGGTCCTGCGATGTCAACAGCAATCATTTTAAGCGGTACACCCACGTTTTAGGTTTGCATTTGTCCTTTCAGTCGTCGCTTTGGACCTTTGACGGAAGCGCAAATTGTGCATCTGCGACACCAGTCCTCTACGTCTTCTCGAGTATGGAGCCAGTAAAACCTTTTCCGCAATTTCGCTAAGGTCTTTTTAATGCCAAGGTGGCCTCTCGAGGATCCTTCGTGCATCTCCTTAACCACATCGTGGATTCGGCTTTTGGGAAGTATAGTTTGCATCCTATAGGAGCTGCCGTCCGCCGTTTCCCATTTCCGCTTGAGTATGCCGCCCTCCACCCGAAGAGAGTTCCATTGTGCCCAATAGCTTTTCAGGGTTGCGCCATGCATTGAAACGTCTTTCCACTCCGATCGCCCAGTTGTCTCCTTCCACACGAGCAATGGTTCGATGTCTTCATCGGCTAACAGGGCATTTCGAATCTCCTCCGGTGACCAACCTTCATCGAATTCGGTCGTTATCAATCGCAGATCAACGGGCGGTTCCTTTTTCTCAATCCGTCGGCAATGCTTGCAGTTAGCTGGACATGGACGGCGGGATAGGGCGTCAGCATTTCAATTGAACTCCACCCTTCCGATGAACGATTTCGTAGTCGTATGACTGCAATCTTTCGATCCATCTCGCAACTTGTCCCTCGGGGTTTTTGAAGTTGAGCAGCAATCTCAATGATGCATGGTCCGTTCGAAGAACAAATTTCTGGCCGTATAGGTACTTGTGGAACTGCTTGGTGGCCTCTATTATAGCCAATAGCTCCTTCCGGTTCACGCAGTAGTTCCTCTTGCTTTTTGAAAGAACTTTACTGTGATACGAGAGGACTCTTTCTTCGCCATCGATCTGCTGGGAGAGTACAGCTCCAATACCACTGTTGCTCGCATCGGTGTCAACAACAAACAATTTTCCGGGTTTTGGATATGCCAGCACGGGTGATCCACACAGCTTCTCCTTCAAGGTCTCAAAGGCTACCTGGCATTGTTCATTCCAGACATACGGACGATTTTTTTCGGTGAACTGATGGAGACACTTAGCTATTTTGGCAAAGTCTTTGACGAATCTTCGATAGTAGGTTGCCAGACCCAGAAAACTTCGTAGTTGGCGCTTGTTGTTTGCCGTCGGCCAGCTTTTCACGGCTTCAATTTTCTCAGGGTCTGTTTTGACTCCTTCTGCTGATACGACGTGTCCCAGGTATTTTACTTCAGCTGCGGAAAGGGTACACTTCTCGGGACTAAGTTTCAAATTTGCCAGTCGCAATCGGGAGAAAACCTCTTCTAAGTTCCACACATGCTCTTCAAACGTTCTCCCGATGACAATGATGTCATCTAGGTACACCAAGCAGGGTTTCCAGGTGAGGCCACGTAGCACGTACTCCATCAGGCGTTCGAAAGTGGCCGAAGCATTGCAAAGCCCGAACGGTATCACCACAAATTGCCACAATCTGGTCCCAACTGAAAATGCGGTCTTCTCTCGGTCCTTCTTGTCGATTTCTACCTGCCAGTAGCCACTCTTGAGATCGAGTGTAGAAAACCATTTTGCGTCGGCTAAAGTGTCCATGATGTCATCGATGCGTGGGAGCAGGTAACTATCTTTCTTAGTGACGTCATTAAGCTGCCTATAATCGACACAAAAACGAGTGCTACCATCCTTTTTCGTTACTAGAACTACAGGTGCGGCCCATGGACTGACAGGAGGTTCAATAACGCCTTGTTTTTCCATGTCCGAGATCAGCGCGCTCACTTCTCCTTGTTTGGCTATTTTTTTTTTTGTGGTAGGGAGGTGAAGGCATTTATGCCCGCCGAGTCTGGCAGTGTGGGACTCCCATGGAGGATACCTTTGGACTACCCACTAAACACCTCCCCTGTCAATCTGAGAACCTAGCCTGGAACCGTTTGACACATTACTTCGAGCCAGGTCTCGTTTTGTTACGCCGTGGGGCGCCTTCAAGCTGGGGAGTCCCTTGCCTAGCGGGAGGGGAGGGGGGAAGAGAAATTGCCAGAAGAGCGATCCCCCAGCCCCAGTGCCTCCGGCTGCTGTGAGTCCCTTTTATATTTTAGGACTGCCCGAGCATAATGTGCCACCTGGTCCCAATTGTCAACCGATTCGAGCATCACCGCAACTATATTATCCGGGGTGAGCTCTCCCGTCTCCCTGTAGAGTTCCCTTCGCAGCCTGGCCCATTTGGTACACGCAAAAAATGTGTGACAGGCATTGTCCTCCTCTCCTGGGCAAAACCGACAATCGGGAGAACGTGACTTGCCGATCTTGTGCAGGTAAGACTGAAAACACCCGTGCCCGCTCAAAAGCTGGGTCAGATAGAAGTCAGTCTCACCATGCCTTCGATTTAGCCACGGTCTCACATCCGGGATGAGGCGCGCAGTCCACCTGCCCTTCGTGCAATTCCTCCAAGACTGCTGCCAATCGTTCAGCGAGCGTTGTCTCTCCTCGCGGACAACGATCTCCCTTGCATCCTCGTTTCGGCGCAGGTATATAGCGCGGCGCTCTCTAGCATGGAGGGCGACAGGTATCACGCCTGCAATCACTCTCACCGCCGAGTCGGAGACTGTTGGATACGAAGATGCAATTCTCAGTGCTCCTCTTCTCTGTACCTGTGCCAATCGTTTTCGGTATACCTCCTTGCTGAGAGCGTCGCCCCATACCTCTGCTCCGTACAGTAGCACTGACCCTACAGCACTCATCAAGAGGCGTCTTCTTGATGGGCTGGGTCCCCCTACGTTGGCCATAAGTCGACTCAGGGCCGATATTCCCGAAGCAGCCTTCTCAGCCGTTGCCCTGATTTGCTCAGAGAAACTCATCTTCGAGTCGATCAGTAGCCCCAGGTACTTCACCGCTGGCTTCGATTCGATCTGTATATCTCCAATACTGATCATCCTTACTCTAGGGATTCTCTTTTTTGTCAAGATGACCACTTCGGTTTTCTCCAGTGCTAAACTGAGCCCGCGAGCAGTCATCCAGTCCCTCACTCAGCGCATTAGCATACCTAGCCTAAGTTGCGCTTGTTCAACGTGCGTCCGGCGACCAGAGCCGCAACATCATCCGCATAGCCGACCAAGTGCGACTCACCTGGCATCTCAAGTCTCACTAGCCCGTCGTAAGACACGTTCCACAGGTCCGGACCAAGGATAGATCCCTGGGCAACACCCGATGTAATTTCCATCCTTCGTTGGCCCTGTGTCGGCTCGTAGAGCAGGCTTCGGTCCTTGTTTGGCTATAGGGAGACGTCTCGGTGCTTGTCGAATCAGCTTGGCTCCCTGTGTATCTATGACGTGAGTTACCAGACTCGTTCGGCCTTGGTCATCCGGGCTTGTTGAGAAGATGTCACTGTACTTGGTGACCAGATCAGAGGCTCGTTTGAATAGCTGCACTGGCAATTTGACCATCTTCAATATTGCAGACATGGATTCCCGGGCTTTGTCTGTGTCTTGCCTCCTTTTCCAATGATGGTCGTGAGTAGCTTCCAAAGAGGTGATGGTGGAAACAGGCTGGCAGCTGCCGATGACTTCTCCCACTTTGATGCTCGTGGTTGAGTCTGCGGTGTTAAGGACTCTAACCGGCACATATCCATTCCTTAAAGATCTTACAAGGCATCGTCCTACAATCAACCTGCGGAATGCGGACGTCTTCGTTGGCTCTATCAGATAAGGTCGGTGGTCTCCCGAATCACCATCAAGCTTGGCCCATACAATGCTTTCGGAAGAATTCGGTACATCAGTGTCAGTACATACCACTGCATTCATCTTGGGAATTTGAACGCTGGCATCCTCCATCAGTACTTCGACATTCTGCCATTTCAATACATGTTTGCCCAAATCCAACGTGATTCCATGTGGTCGCAGAAAATCCATTCCAAGAATGCAGTCATCCATAATGTTCGCGACCAGAAAAATATGTTGGAATACAAGGTCTCCCAACTGTATCTGGAGGTTGACCTCCCCATGAACAGTTGCAGTTTCTCCCGTAGCTGTCCGTAGTGAGAAAATTCTGCCCCTGTGAAGTTGTTGCTGTCTAACTAGGTCTGGTCAGATAATCGATCGGGTTGCACCAGTGTCGATTGTTATGGTGCAGTGTTCTCCGTCAACTTGACCCGGAAGGCATAAGTCCGCTTCTCCACGATGTAGTCTTGACACTTTGATGGTGGTGCTGGGGACGTCGATCCTCCTAGCCAACCTCTGCCCCACGAAGTTGGCTCTTACATGTTTCCCGACCCCTCTGTTTGAAGGGCTTCCATTCTGGGCTCCTGACTTGGTCTGGATCTCCTCCTAGCTGCACACCCTGAACAATAGCTCGGTTTTCTTCGCTTCTTGCAGCCTCTTTGCAGGTTCCCCTTCTCTCCGCACTTCCAGCATCTAGGCGCACCATTTATATGTGGTTCTCGCTCAATTTCCACGCGCTCACACCTGCACTCGTCTGTCACTACCTCACGAACCCGGGCAGTCGTACGAGTCACATTTTTCGCTGCCTCAAAGTTCAGGCTATAAGCCAATGCGTCCTTAACCGTTTGCTTTTGAGCTAAACGCACGGCTTGTTGCAACTCCGGGTCCTTTACTGCGCTGATAAATGCTTCTGTCGCTGCATCCTCTCGATGTTCTGGGTCGTAAGCCGGGTAAGCCAAAAGTGCTAGTCGCTCAATGTCTTGGGCTAGCTGCTGTGCGGTTTCGCCGGACTTCTGCACCCGATGCCTTAGCTGTGACCGATAAATCTGCTTTAGATGATCGTCTCCATAACGCATGTCGAGCGCATTCATTATAGCATTCGGGTTTGAGTGCAATTCAACGGGGATCGTCTGCAAAAGCTCGGCAGCTGAGCCTCTTAGAGCAAGAATCAGTGCAGTTGCTCGTTCCTGCTCATTCCAGTGATTTGCTCTTGCGGCAGCTTCAAACTGGGTCTTGTAAATACTCCAGACCGTTTGTCCATCGAATATTGGTGCTTGCACATTTCTGGATGTGCTTTGCGCTGCGCTTATAAGCGGGGCTGGTGAAGTGGTTACTACTGTCTTCACTGTTTTCAATTCTTTTTTCACTTTTTCCATCTCATGATTCATTCTCTCTTCGACCTGGCTGACCTTTTCCTCAACCTGGTAGACCTTTTCCTCGACCTGGTCAACCTTTTCCTCGACGCCTTTAATTTGTTTGTTCAGATGACCGAGCTCCGCTTTTATTTCGGTTGACTGTTTCTCCAGCTTCTGTGTGATATCTGCCTTGATTTCGATCGCTTGTTGTTCCAGCTTCGCTGATTGTTCATTTAGCTTCGCAGTTAAACTGGATGACTGTTCAATTAGCTTCGCTGATTGTTCATCTAGCCTCGCAGTCAGACTGGATGACTGTGCATTTAGCTTCGCTGATTGTTCATCTAGCTTCGCAGTCAGACTGGATGACATCAGCATTAGCATTTGCATTAGCGCATTTTCTGGCTCCTTTGATTTGATGTTTCTACTTCTCCACCTTCTGCGCCTTTTTCCGCATCTGAGAGCTCACCCGAATCCAGATTCACGCCTCCCGACTCGATCGCGTCACGCAAGCGTGCAATCAGTATGGCCTTTGTACCTTGTGTGGCCAGATTCCGCTGTTCCAACTCCTCCTTGAGCTCCGATATGGTCAATTGATCAATTTTTAGATGAAAGTTTCCTGGCATTTTTATTGTTTCGGTTATTCGTCCACCAGTTTCCACGTTATATTTCACAACTGTGCAGTTTAAAAATGTTTAAATGTTTTCACTTTTCGAAATTTTCTTTCTCACTTCTCGATACCACTGTTGCGTGTTATGGTTCGCGGCCAATAATTTTAACGTTCCGGGAAAGTGAAAACGCAATGTCTTTTAAATTAAATAAAAAGAGTTTATTTATTTACTAAAAAAATTCACATTCACTCATTTAACTATTTCACAATTTTAATTAGAATCTAACTTTCACTTGTCAATTAAATTTCTATTGCAATTGTCTACTAAAATCACTTCACACTCGAACAATCAATATCGCCTGTACTTCGCGTATCGCAGTTTTCTATCGCGGTTGTAATGAATGATCTCCCCATTCATTCAGCTCGCCTTTATATAGGGTCTCTACCTATTCACCCATTTCTCGTACATTGGCGAATGTTCTACCGAGAGGTACCTGGTAGATTCGAGCAAATTCATTTTGTTGATGTTCTTAATGGTTGTGAAAACAATTGCGACAGTAGCTCGCAGAATTCTTTGTACATGTTACAATATATATATATATATATATATATATATATATATATATATATATATATATATATATATATATATATATATATATATATATATAGCAATTAGATAATTAAAATTTAATTTATAGGAATCTTAAACTAGGGGAAAAAAAAATATATTCATGTGCATTGATATAAATTCGAGGTATTTAATACACTTTTAGTTTTTTTGGCAAAGTGGAAAAGAATTGCTTTGTCACATTCACATAGAGCAAAATGCTCTTAGATCCTTTCACATGTCTAGACCGAGTATGATTTTCACTTATTCAGTATTAAATCTGACGATATCCTTGGAACTTTATTCTCTTCATCTAGCAATACGTTTTCGATTAACAGAAGCACAATAGCTATAAGACCCCAACCTTCAAGTCGTAATTTGACTGAAGACACATTAAAGAGAAACAATATTGAAGATTTCAGACAATTTCTAATATACCTCAACGGAAGCGGGAGTATCGTCGAATCATATTGATTCTGCTTTTCTGGCCCAAGGTATTTCAATCAATTTTACAGTGCATTTGGAATATTTATGCCATACATTAGTTACCAGAAATTCTATTTTTGGAACTACTTTTCCATGTCAAATATTCTAATATTCTCAATTAAGACGGTTTCAACAATTAAGGCGCAAGTCCAGTATATTGTAATATTTGATCATCGGTCCCTGACTTTTATAAAATATAGGTGAACGTTTGATATAAATAAATCTCCTTACATTATACTTTTTGTTTCTAAAGATTTTCACCCAAATCTTTTGCTTTATACATCAATGCGCGTGATAGGTATGATTCAAGGTCAAAGTATAAGATCCGTTGAGTGGTTGGATCTGGACTATCACAATATTCACAATTTCGGACAGTCTTTGTACATGCACTACCTGTTGCATTGTTTTTACAATGTCTGCCTGAACATAGGGCGATTTCCCTTCAATTGAAATATTAAACTATACTCAATGCAACTATATCTACGTTAATTTTCCAACGTACTTGATTTTTCCTATTTTGTCAATTAGATTGGGCCATTGGACGACAAATAACTTCGTGAAATGCTTCGGGGCTTTTCCGCTCAACGACAAGCCTTTTACACGGCAAAAACTCTCCACAAATACGATCCTGCGTGATGGTGTGATCCTTAGTGTGCTCATTAAGTACGCCACAATGCAAACAGCTACATGGCAGCAAGGTGTTTTTTTTTTTTTTTTTTTTGTGGTAGGGAGGTGAAGGCATTTATGCCCGCCGAGTCTGGCAGTGTGGGACTCCCATGGAGGATACCTTTGGACTACCCACTAAACACCTCCCCTGTCAATCTGAGAACCTAGCCTGGAACCGTTTGACACATTACTTCGAGCCAGGTCTCGTTTTGTTACGCCATGGGGCGCCTTCAAGCTGGGGAGTCCCTTTCCTAGCGGGAGGGGAGAGGGGAAGAGGAATTGCCCGAAGAGCGATCCCCTAGCCCCAGTGCGTCCGGCTGCTGTGAGTCCCTTTTATATTTTAGGACTGCCCGAGCATAATGTGCCACCTGGTTCCATTTGTCAACTGATTCGAGCATCACCGCAACTATATTATCCGGGGTGAGCTCTCTCGTCTCCCTGTAGAGTTCCCTTCGCAGCCTGGCCCATTTGGTACACGCAAAAAATGTGTGACAGGCATTGTCCTCCTCTCCTGGGCAAAACCGACAATCAGGAGACCGTGACTTGCCGATCTTGTGCAGGTAAGACTGAAAACACCCGTGCTCGCTCAAGAGCTGGGTCAGATAGAAGTCAGTCTCACCATGCCTTCGATTTAGCCACGGTCTCACATCCGGGATGAGGCGCGCAGTACACCTTCCCTTCGTGCAATTCCTCCAAGACTGCTGCCAATCGTTGAGCGAGCGTTGTCTCTCCTCGCGGACAACGATCTCCCTCGCATCCTCGTTTCGGCGCAGGTGAATAGCGCGGCGCTCTCTTGCAAGGAGGGCGACAGGTATCACGCCTGCAATCACTCTCACCGCCGAGTCGGAGACTGTTGGATACGAAGATGCAATTCTCAGTGCTCCTCTTCTCTGTACCTGTGCCAATCGTTTTCGGTATACCTCCTTGCTGAGAGTGTCGCCCCATGCCTCTGCTCCGTATATTAGCACTGACCCTATAGCACTCATCAAGAGGCGTCTTCTTGATGGGCTGGGTCCCCCTACGTTGGCCATAAGTCGACTCAGGGCCGATATTCCCGAAGCAGCCTTCTCAGCCATTGCCCTGATTTGCTCAGAGAAACTCATCTTCGAGTCGATCAGTAGCCCCAGGTACTTCACCGCTGGCTTCGATTCGATCTATATATCTCCAATACTGATCATCCTTACTCTAGGGATTCTCTTTTTTGTCAAGATGACCACTTCGGTTTTCTCCAGTGCTAAACTGAGCCCGCGAGCAGTCATCCAGTCCCTCACTCGGCGCATTAGCATACCTAGCCTAAGTTGCGCTTGTTCAACGGTGCGTCCGGCGACCAGAGCCGCAACATCATCCGCATAACCGACCAAGCGCGACTCATCTGGCATCTCAAGTCTCAGTAGCCCGTCGTAAGACACGTTCCACAGGTCCGGACCAAGGATAGATCCCTGGGCAACACCCGATGTAATTTCCATCCTTCGTTGGCCCTGTGTCGGCTCGTAGAGCAGGCTTCGGTCCTTTAGGTAGTTCCTCAAAAGCCGCATTAGATATTCTGGAACTTGAAAAGAGTTTTCCAGCGTGTCCAGAATATCCGCCCATCTAGCGGAGTTGAAGGCATTCCTGACATCGAGTGTCACCCACAGGACGATCCGTCGCTTGGTGCGACTATATGCCTCTGCCTTTTGGACCGCGTTCATCACCTCTGCAATCGCATCAATGGTAGAACGTCCTGCTCTAAAGCCGTACTGCCGAGGAGATAGGTCCCCAGCAGCACGAATCGCGTCAGTGAGTCTTCCCTTGATGAGTTTCTCTAGCACTTTCCCAGCCGTGTCTAGCATGCATAACGGACGGTATGCAAACGGCGATTCGGGATTTCCCTTCCCCTTGCTGATCAGCACGAGCCTCGCCACCTTCCATCGTACCGGGAAAACCCCATCCCGTAGGCAAGCGTTGAATGTGCTGAGCAGCAAGTCAGGACAATGGTGATAGACGAGCTGCAAAACCTCAGCTGGAACACCATCTGGACCTGGAGCCTTCCTCGCTTTCAGGGAGAGGACTGCCTCCTCCAGTTCCAGCTGTGTGAAGAGTGGGCACTCGACTGCTGTTTCACCATGGACAGCGTCAACACGGACGGGATGGGCGGGGAAGAGTCCCCGCACTATCGCGTCCATCTTTTCCGCGTCATGTATACAAGGCTTCCGTAGGGCACCAAGTTTCCCCATGACCAGCTTGTAGCCAAGGCCCCACGGATCCCCATTTACATCGTCCACGAGGTCTTGGCAGCATCGGGCCTTGCTCTTGTTAATAAGCCTGCGAAGATATTTCCTGCCGGACCGATATGCTGCTAGCCTAGTGTCTGCCTCCTCCCGTGTTCGCGCCCGCTGGGCCTCTTGCCGAAGTTTGTGACACTCGCTTCTTTGTTCGGCGATCTCGTTTGACCACCAGTATACTGGAGGCTTACCATGTCGGTGTCTCCGACGGGGCATGGAAGACTCGCAAGCAGCTATGATGGTACTCATAGTTGAGTTCACCAAGTCCTTGGCTGTAGGCCACCCACTCCCTGGCGGAGCTCCCAGCAACGGTGCGCCTGCCGTAAGCGCATCAGCGAACCTCTCAACATCCATCCTCCCAGTCCTCCATCCGAGGATTGAAGTTTGGGCATTTGCACGCAGAGTGGCACTGTCGTGAATCTCAACAGCTATATACTGGTGATCACTAGCCGAGTAGTCCTCTAGTACTCGCCAGTTGTGTACTCTAGGTACCAGGGACTCCGAAGCGAGTGTCACATCGGGTATGGTTCTTACGCAACCCCAGCGGCGGAAAGTAGGGGTGTTACCAGTATTTAGGACAAAAAGCGCTGTTCTGGCCACCATGTCCAAGATTTGCTTACCCCTTGGGTTGGATTGTGGCATACCCCATTCAATGGCTCTAGCGTTGAAGTCTCCCCCGACCAGCATGTGGCCCTCTGTGTTTGAGACAGCGTCCTCCAGGGCATCGAGTTTGGTTCGAAAAGATCGCATTGCCTCGTTAGGCGTCAGATAAACACTGAAATATGTTATCCCTGAACACCGCACCCACACAAAATCATCCCCGCGTCCATGGCCCTGCACCTGAAGGCGGGCGCTGTCTCGAACCCAGATGGCCGAGGTACCAGATTTGTCAAGGTACCACGCTTGCGAGTCCTTGTTATGATGTTGCTCGCTCAGCGACAGGAGGTCAGCTTTCTTATCCCTCGCAAACTGCTCAAGTAGGTACTGGGCGTTTGTGCTTCGGTGCAAATTGACATGCAGGATACGGATCATTTGAGTATCGATTTGGCTTTAGTTAGGGCCTCCTTGAAAACCCAGCATCTCCCTGTCCCCGGCTCATGTTTGAGGTCACCGGGTGCTAGCTTAGCATCCTTGCAAAGAATGCATTTTGCCTCGTTCGTGCACTCCTTCCTTTTGTGCCCCGTTTCACCACATTTGTAGCACAGAGATCTCCTGTCGGGTCCCCTACAGCCATACGCGGTGTGTCCGTATTCGAAGCATCTGAAGCAGCGGACAGGGATCGCTCTTCTCCGTATCCTGCAGACCACCCAACCTATCTTAATCTTGCCCTTCGCCAGGGTTTGCTGGGCGTCTTTATCAGCTAGTTCGACAATAGCCATGCATTGCCCCCTTGTGTTTTCACGTGTCAATCTTGCCTTGACTTCACTTAAGCTGGGGAACTCCCTCCTAATGGCATCCTCTACTTCAGCTTTGTCCGTGACGCAGTCGAGGTCCCTGATTTCCAGGGTGGCCATTGGTTCGAGCGAGGCAACCGTTGCCACATCTCCAAGAACCTTTTGAACCGCGTCACGGAATGCATCTTTGTTTGTGGCCTCTGGCCCGAATTCCACCAGCAAGCCACCGGTCCGAGTTGGTCGAACTGCTTTGATGGCAGTTTTGGTGTCGTCTGGCTTGATCGCTCCTTTAATTTCACGGAGGACATCTGCGTAGGTTCGGCCCTTAGTGGGTTTAATAAGCAGTGCCTCTCGCAAGGGTTTGTGCCGCGGTTTGCTTTTTGTTTTCCGCGGTATATCGGGGGGTTCTTTGTTCTTTTCGTGGTTGAGCTCTTTGTCTGTTTTTTCTAGGAGTAGCTTTTTGGCCACTTTTTTCGCTGCCTTGTTTCGCACCACATGAAACTCCTCGCCTGGAGTGTCAACTTCGTTTATGGTCTCGTCCTTCCTCCTTTTCTCACGGTCGCCTTCGATTGGGCTGCCGGCCATTCTTTTGCTGCTGCTAGGACCCACTGATGCCTCGAGGGAGAGAGTGTCTTTTTGGTGCTTTTCGGTTGCAAGCCACCTCTGCCTGTAGTGCGTTATGCGGCCAAAAAGCTCCTCCAGTTCAAGTATGCCATTCTTGACACTCTTGCCTATGTTTTTCTGCACTTCGCAGGCAGCCTTCAGTTGTTTGACGATATTCCCCGCTTTCCGAGTAAGCCGCTCCTCTTCGGCGCGGTCAAGGGCGATTGTGTTATTTGGCACCACCTCTTGGGAGAGGCCCCCGTTTCCTAGCCCTTTTGCTTCTATCGCTTGGGTCGCGTTTGAAGTGGCGTCGGCCAACGGCAAAACTTCTCCCTCCCCCAGTCTTACACTGGCCTCTGTTGGTGTCGCAGCTTGATTCGGATTGTGTACGTCTTGCACTGGGCGCTCCGGGGTGCGCATAGTCCTTCTACTGCGCCCAAAGGCCGCAATGATGCCAGGTTGCACAACGCACTCTGCCTTCTTTCGTTCGTTAGTCCGTCTGTGGTCTGTCACCGATGATTTAACCTGTGATGTTGACTTTGACAGTGTTTCTGGGGTTTGGTGCCTCCCCCGCAATCGGTGACATGTTTTATCGGTGTTCTTGCCAACAGCGGTTTTTGCCTGAAAGGGTTCTCCGTGCTAGCGTCCTGTTTGCAGCAAGGTGTATTGGTAGTGGTCACCGCGTCATCGAATGATTCATCACAGGTTCTTGTGTTTTCATGGCTTAATCCTTTCCGGAGGATTCTATGTTTCCCTGCTCTTGAACAACATTTACGTCCCTATAATTCTTACTATCATTATTGTTTCTGTAGTTTTTCCGTTTCTTCTTTTGATAGTTTCCATTATTGTTATTGTACCCTTTATTACCACTGTTGTAGTTATTCCTACTTGCTTCGTTTCCTTTTTTATCTTTGTAACTCTTGCCCTTCTTCTTTTAATTGTCATTGTTGCGTTTGTTATAAAACATGACGTTACTTTGGTGTGTGCTCTCACTCTTCTCTGACTCTTGTGTTAGATTTATAGCATCTGTTAAATTTTGGGGTCGGGCAGCAAACACAATGTATCTGTACTGGTCGTTTAGACCTTTTTTGAATACGGTTAGGGCGTATGAATCGTTCAAAGTAGACACCAGTTGTTTCTGTGCAGGTGTAACTTTTTCGCCTAGCTCGGTTATTTGGAGCTGATTAAGCTCACTGATTAAGCTAAGGAGCTTCTCCTGATATTGCGTTACACTCGAACGCTTTTGTGTCAATGAGTTTAACGAAATATGAATATTCGCAACAGTATTCTGGGGTTTATACCTAAGAAATAATTTTGATTGTAACTCTGCTATCGTCTGCGGAATATCGGTATTGAGGGAAGTCCGAACGTTATCCGATAACTTCACATTAACTACAAAATCGATCAATTTGGGTTTAGCTGCATCTACCAGCTTTTTTTTCGATATATTCCACAATTTTTATGAATGCATTCAACTCCTTAGAGTTGCCATCAAACAAAGGGATGGTCTTGACAGCCATGTTCAGATCGAAATCTCCCATTTTAGCTAAAGATCTTCTACAATTTTCTAACTGTGCCAATAGAATTTTTTTAAGTTCTGTGTATAGCTTTCTGAATCGTAGCTTTGGGTCTGAAATTTCCAAATCCTCGAAATTGTCAAATAAACCGTTTATTTCTAATTTAATAGCATCTATCCTTTCGACTTTTTGATTAATGGTTTCGATTCTAAATACCCGGTTAATACTTTTTTTTTGCTGTTGACCAATAATTTGTTAATTTCTTCAAGCAGAACCTTAATTATCCATCAAAACTTTCACTTAACTTTACTAATCCAGGAGATAAACCAAATTCATATTTCAAATTCTATTACATATATATATTCTTTTCTTTTTTTTGACAACTTCAAACACGATACATTTGCTAACCTAGCTACCTTTTCTGGATACATACTTATTCTGATGTCTATTGTAAAAATACATAAAGAATATAATTACTAAAAAAATTGTCGCTGTTGCTGTGGCTTGTTTATATTCAACCAGTTTTCCTTGGTTGGTTGTTGAAGAGCAGTTCCCCATTATTTGGCGTATTTCTGCGGCAATTCAGCTAGTTGGCGGAAAAATTCTTGTTTTAGCTTCCCGTGGCTTATTGCAATTGGGCGGTATATATTTCCGCGTTCTCGCCTCAAGCGTACCTTGCGTCCTCCACGAGTCTTCTTCCTGGGTGGCGGCTGAACAGGCTCGACTTTCCTTGCTGTGCATTTCCTGTATTCCTCTATCGTAATCGGTTGCGGTCCAGACCTCGGTGGAGTCTTCTTATCCACTGGTTTATACACTGGAGCTGTGCGAGGTACAGGCTCAGGTATGTATTCCTCTACTCTTTCCTTGGGCATGTAGAGTTTCCATAGTTCCGCAAAGACTTCCATAACGCTTTCCTGGTTTGCAACTATATAGGATTGCCATATCGTAAGTTTGGTGTTTTAGAGGAATTATATTCTAATCTACCAATTATCAGGGTATAACTCTAATGCCAATGGCAGCCCAAGAGCGCCTAAATTTTTGTCTAGAAGTAGAAATGAAAACACGCCTATATTGGCAGTGGAACTTCTAGATCAAGTCTGAGTTTATTCAATGTTTAAAGTTGCTTGTTTCGTGTGTTTAGCACTATTTTGTTCATAGGCTTTAAGTTTTATAAAACACACCGAGTTATAATAATTCAAATAGTTTATTCACTAACAGGGACTCAATTCATTTAATACAATTTAATACAAGATATTTAACATTTGATATTGGCGCGCGATATCACATGTTGCGGCTCGAAAGGTTAGGAAAGAAGTGCCCGAACTATTAGGATGCAAATGTGTATAATGATATATGACTGTATTAGTAAAAAGAGCAAATATGTTTCATTTGTATACATATAAGACATCCTCTTTTTTTCTTTTAATAAGGCGCTTCATGTCTATTTACGGGCTTTATAATTCTAGATGATTTTCTGACCGGTCGCTGTTGATTAAAAACGTTGAAGCCATCTCTCGCTAAAGGTTCTCGGTGTGTTGCGAATTTCTCTTCGACTGGAACGCTGGAATCATCCGAGTGCTCGACACGTTGATTGGGTAGCCTTCGAATATGGATCGAATTACGCACATATTCGTTTCGTCCCACACGAACGATGTATGACCTCGCGTTGATAGACTTCACGATGACGCCTGGTTCCCACTGTTTGGTTTTGACGTTAACTTTGGTGAAAACATTTTCTCCTTCGTTTAAACGACGAAAATTTTTGGTTCCACGATCGTAGTATTTCTTCGAATACTCCCGGTTTTTGATTATGGACTCCTGAACATTATTCGTTACTCGTTGTTCGTAATCAGCTGAAGGAATATTCCATCACAACCATCGACAAAAGATTCGCTTTGCAGGACTAGATCCGATTTTGTTGTGTTTCGCCATACTAACAGAGCTTTGTAGAAGTCCTCGTTGGAATTTAAACATTTTGTGATCATCGTTTTCGCCGGTTTCACAGATGCTTCTGCTTTACCATTACCTTGCTGGTGATGAAGACTAGACATCGTGTGTTGGAAGTTCCGTTCTTTAGAAAACTGTTTAAATTTGTGTCCAATGAATTTATTTATTTATTTAATCTATAAAACAGATATAATCCAATTACATTATAGAACAACAAAAAATAAAACAAAGTTTATACATACAATCAATATATCCAAAAAGGATAATAAAAATTAAATGAAAAAGGAAACTACGTACAAAATACAATAAATTAATTAGAAATAGTAAAATTATTCTTCGAAGTTAAACAGAAGAACCGATTCCTTAAGTTTTTTTTTGAATTTAGCAAAAGACAGCGGTATTAAACCAAGACCAAGCGCGTTATGATTACGTGGGAGACGTACAGCAGGCGAAAAAAATAAAATATCAGTGCGAGCAAAGGGAACATTGAAGACTACCGAGGATCTAGTTGGACGTCCGGTATTGAAGGAGGAAATTTCAATGCCAAGGCCTATAGGAAGCCAATTGTGATAAAGCTTGAAAAGAAGGCATTCATCGAGAAAAACTCTGCGAGAGACTAATGAAGGAATGCGCAGAAAAGACAGGCGATCACTATAAGCGCAATACGGGATACGGAATTTAAAAAAAAGGAACCGAGTAAACCTACGTTGCACAGCTTCAATAGCATCTCTTAGGTAACGTTGATGCGGACTCCATATTTGCGAACAATACTCTAATATGCTTCGAACAAGAGAAAAGAATAAACAAACATACGATGAAATATCTTTAAAATCTTTTGTGGATCTGAGGATAAAACCTGACATACGAGATGCTTTAGATACTAGATGAGTTATATGCTGTCCAAAATGAAGCTTGGTATCAAAAAATACTCCCAAGTCTTTGTGGGACACCACAGCTCTCAAAGAAACATTAGCAATCGCATAGTTATAATCAAAAGAAGACTTTTTAAGGGAGTAAGTCATCTTGAAACATTTGTTTACATTTAACTTCAGCCGATTAGTTGCATTCCAGCCAGCTAGTATATCCAGGTCTTTCTGCAGAATAATACAATCATTGACAGATTCGATCACCCTGAATATTTTCAAATCATCTGCATACGTGAGTGCGCGGGAGTTGAGTAGGGAAGGAATATCATTGATAAATACGAGAAACAACAGAGGACCAAGAACGGAGCCTTGTGAAACTCCAGAACAGGGATAAAATGGAGAGGATTTATGGGCATTAATGATCACAACACAACTCCGATCAGCAACATTAGAACAGAACCAATGTACAATAGAACTGCCTAGGCCGAAATTACTCAATTTTTGGATAAGAATCAGGTGATCAACTGAATCAAAGGCCTTAGAGAAGTCTGTCTAGATAACGTCTACTTGGTTCACCTTATCAAACTCAGCAGCAATCTTATTTGTTAAAGATAAAAGGTTGGTAAGAGTTGATCTACCTTTGATGAACCCATGCTGTTCATTGGCAAAAAACGGAAGCAACAAAGGATAAACTTGTTTGTATACAATTCTTTTCAGAACTTTGCTAAAACAGGGACGAAGTAAAATGGGGCGGTAATTGAACACGCTTGCTTTATCTCCAGATTTGAAAATGGGAAAGACATCAGCTCTTTTCCAGCATGCAGGAAAACAACCATCTGCGAGACTTTGGTTAAATAAGATGGACAAAGGAACACACAGCGAAGATGACAAAGATTTAGCAAATATATTGGGAATTCCATCTGAGCCACAACCAATACTGCCATACAGACCATGTAATAGGCATTCAACTTCAACAGGGTTCACATATGCAAATGGCAAATTCATGGTTGGACCATCGATGAATGAAGAAGCTGCAGCACTTATGTTACTATAAAAAGAAGAAAAATGTTGCGCAAAGTGTTTACAAATTTCCCCATCATCAGAAGACGTGATACCCTCAGAATTCATTGAGTAGGGCATACCGCAGGACTTTTTAAACGAATTTATATAGGCCCAGAAAGGCTTTTTAGCACTCGACCTTATGGAGCCCTCCATGTCATCAATATAATGGCTTTAAGCACTTTTAATTAAACTATTGGCTTCAGTTCTTAGACCTTAATAACAATGTAGGTGCACCTCAGAACCCTTCAAGTGATATTTCCTGCGGGCAGCGTCCTTGGCATTTAAGACTGAAGTGATGTTGTTATTAAACCAAGGTGCATCTTTTAACCTTCTACGGGCATAGAGCGGTGTATAACTGGTTATCACGGATTCAAGAAAAAGATAAAACTTTTGAAGCACTGCACCAACACTTAAGTTTCGAAAAAAAGAAAACCAATTAACAGAATTTAATTCTAACTCCATATCAGAATATTTGGCTTTTATAAAATTAAAGCTAGAAGGGATAACTTTTTTTGGACAAGATCACGAGCCAGGACAATCAGCAAATGAAGCGGAGGATGATGAGGATCAGGTTTTACGTAGGGAGCAAGGGCAGCCTGCAGAGAGACACAAGATTTCGGTATATTAGACAGAACTAAATCCAGAGCTTTACTATTAACGTTTGGGATATCATTTAATTGTGAAAGTGAACAAAAAGAAAGGAAGGAGGAAAGGGTAACAGAGTAATTGTCAAAAGATAGAATTTTGGAAAATGTACTATTCCAAACAACATGGGGTAAGTTGAAATCCCCACAAATTAAAAGCAATGAAGACGGAAAGCTGCTAAAAATGTATGAAGAAATTTCTGAAAAGAATGTTTCATAAACAAGAACGGAAATTTTACAGGGAATATATACAGACAAAGTCAGTAAGGTTGTAACTGAGGACAAGGTAACAGACACAGCAATATATTCTACTAGAGGTGACGCCTTGAAATTGCATATGGAAGCTATTAAAGTCTCTTTACGAATTCCTATCAACACACCGCCTCCATCAGACTTGCCAGAGTTTAAACGGTTACGATCTTTACGAAACACTAAATGAGAAGGAAGAACTTCAACATCCAATATATCCTCGGTCAGCCATGATTGCGATAAACACACGATGTCATCAAGAGAAACAATAGAAGAAAGTCGGAATTCATTGGTCTTGGTTCTTAGACCGCGAACATTTTGATTATATAAATTAAGAGAATTACTCATATTTTGTCTCTCCGACGAGCACCCGACAGAAAATTTTTCCGCGGTTGACTTACAAACTCCTTGACAGAAACACCATGAGGCCAGAAATTAGATTTAAGCGGGGCTTTAATATCCGAACTGGTGGTGATGCGGAATGAAGCAATCGTTTGCGAGTCGAGATTTTCTGGAGTTAGCTTCTTGACTACCAGCAAAGCAGGTTCATATTCTAACTTTGCCACGATGTAACTCCTGATCAATTCTGGCTTTGTATGATAGTTCAAACGCGAGATAAAAATTTGAGTCGGTGGAGCGATAATATCGAGCGGCGGAAGATAACTCTGAGACTCAGAAATCGATGATAGTGATGTGGTTAGAGGCATTGGCAGTTGATCAAGTGTTGCAATCGATGGAACACAAATGGCACCTTGTACCTGTACCTCCAATTTTGCTAAGCTCTGCCGAATTGATCCAGTATGAAACAAGGTGGCTGGGACATCATGAGGTCCAGAATCCACTAAAATAACGTCAGAAGATGCAGTCAATACAGGTTGATGATGGCTGTGCTGCTCGGCCAAGGTATTCATTGAGCGATGATGTAGGAAGGCATTGTCGGAAGTAAAAATGATATTTCCATCGTTGACAACAGCGTGGACGACTTTTGTGGGGGGTAATTTTGCAGTTTTTGCCTGCACAACAGTATTGACGACTTTTGTAGGGGGAGATTTTGCAATTTTTTCCTGCTGTTTAGCTTTTTGTTTTTGGCGCGTTTTAACCCCCATATGTGAAGGTGAAGAAGGACCAGCCAGCACGCAAGAGGCAACAGCATTTCCTCCATTAGTAGCATTTTCTTCATAAGATGAGTCGTCCGTTAAGAACATTTTATCGACATCTTGCAGAGCAGATTGCACAGAGTGCAGCTTAGATGTAGCTTGTTTTAAAGTAGTTTCCAAAGCTAGTTTTGCCACCTTCAATTTGTCCACAAAATGCGACATTGATAATGAACGACAATGACTGCAAAACCAGTATGTTCCAGAGGTTGCAATAATTGCATCTTCAATCCGTGCTGACAAGCCCACACAGCTGCAGTGGAAAGTAAGTCCGCAGAAACCCGAACACACTATGAAAGGCGAGTTTGCGGTGGAATTAGGGCACTTTGTTGCACGGCACTGCATAATTAATACCAAAAGATATATAAAAATAAGAATTTACTAACCAAAGAGTCTTTGCTGCAGTAAAATACAGAAACTGTATTCTCCACAAGATGGCACTGGAATAAGTTGGCCGAAAATAAAGAAGATATGTAAAAAAGGTTTCTGTCTGGGCTAACTTCGTAAGTAGTGAGTCTGAAAATCACTTATTTTAGCACGAACACAAAATTTAAAACTCAATAGATGTCACTATGATCAGTAACGATCTTGAACCGACAAAAGTAAACAAGTTAAACTTCAAAAAATACAACTTTTCCAGGAAAACTTTGTCTCAAATTAATTCACTTCTAGTTCATGAAAACTCTCAGTCACATGATCACTGCACTCAAACGATCGAAAAAAACTGGCAGCACAGTAAAAAAAATTTAGCCAGAAGATATTTAGATACGAAAAGTAAACAAGAGTTAAAGTAGCACGAAACTACGATGTTGCTTGCATGATCGCTGTTGACCATTGTTCGATATCACCTTCTTTGGTACGCCGTGCCTTGCAAAATTTCTTTTGCATATTCGAATTACAGATTTTGCAGTCATGTCTGCAAGCTCATCAATTTGAAAATAGTCAGAGTGATGGTCTACGGTGATTAAGAAACGACGAACGCGATTTGTAATTGTAACTTCAAAAATATCCATTGATACAATTTCAAACGGATGTGCTGGGATCTCCTGCGTTATCATTGGCTCTCGTTGTTGCTGTTTCGAATATTTTATGCAAGTATTGCAGTTTTCGATTATTGATTTTACATGACCACTTATTCCTGGCCAAAATACAGTCTCTGGCTAATTTGAGAGTATTTTCGATTCCGGAATGGCTTGTATGCAATCTGGCTAAGATCGTCTTTCGTAAAGAATCTGGTATGAGAATACGATTTCCTTTTAAGATCAAACTGTCTTGTATTGTTAGGAGTTCTTTATAAGGAAAGTATTGTTTGAGTATTTCGTTTAATTTGTTCTTAGAATTTGGCCAACCGTTTTGTATTTTCTCGTATAATTCTATCATTGCCGGATCATTTTTTGTTTCTTCTATTATTCTTTTCGTCGTGTTATCACTTATTGGCAATTAATGAATGGAATTTATATTTTCTATTGTTTCGAATATATTTTTGATTCAGCAGATATCATATAGCTTTTCTTCGTTCGAAACGTTTTCGGGAGCTCTTAAAAGGGTATCCGCAATACACATTTCTTTACCTTTCTTATATTTGATATTAAGTTTGTATCGCTGTAACAAGAGTATCAGTTTTTGTAGTCACTTTGGGGCTTCTAGCAGTGGTTTCGAGAAGATTTTCACTAATGGGCTGTGATCCGTTACAATGGTAACATCAGATTTGCCACAGATATATTGGTCGAAACGTTTACAAGCATAGAATATTGCAAGTTTCTCTCTCTTTCTATTTGTACGAAGTTTTTCTGGGTGCTTGATAGTGTTTTCGAAGCATAAGCTATGGGCCGATCGTCTTGCAAAAGAACGCTTCCGATTCCAAATCAAGATTCATCGGTTTATATGGTTACCGGCTTTGTAGCATCGAAATATTTAAGCGTTGGAATTGTTGTTAGAATATTTTTTAATTCCGTGAATTCGTGTTCATGTACCTCAGTCCAGTTAGAATTTGACGATTTGTGAGTTAATTCTCTTAAGTTATGCGAATTCGAAGCTAAATTCGGGATGTACGTTCCAAAATACGTTATCATACCGAGAAATCTTGCTAGTTCCTCTTTGTTGCTCGGACGTGGTAGGTTGCGTATCGCTGACGTTTTTGTTTCATCTGCCTTTATTCCATTCTTAGTAAGTATATGGCCATAGAATTTTACCTCTTTCATGCACAGGTTTATCTTCTCCTTGTTGAGTTTAACGCGTTCCGCCTCAAGTCGTCCAAGAAGCTTGCGTAGATTCCTGTTGTGATTGGTTAGTGCTTCTTCATCGGTTTGGCCAGAGCCAAATATTAAAATGTCATCTGCAATGTTAATTACACCATTTAATCCACTTGAAATTTCTGTGAGTGCAATTTGAAAAAATTCCATTGCTGGTTTTATACCAAAAGGCATCCTTAAAAACTTGTAGTTGCCAAAGGGTGTGCTGAATGAGGTTAGATCACTGCTGCTTCTGTCCAGTTTCAGTTGCCAAAATCCTTTTTTTGCATCAACTGTTGAAAATATTTTAGCGTTTGCTAGACTTGGTAAAGCTTCTTGTAGCGTCTTCGATGTGAATCGAACGTCTTTCAGATGTTTGTTGAGTTCGCGTGGATCTAGGCACAATCGAAATTTTTCGTTTCTCTTGACCATTTAATTTAAGACTGAACGGAGGTTATTATGTAACGCGATTGAAACTCGTCGCAGCGTTTGCTTTCTAGGCACAACATTTTCTTGTAGTTCAAGTTTCACCTCACCTTTGAATTCCCCGAGTCCTTCGAAAACAGATGCGTACTCCTGGCAAATTCGTTCTGCTTCTGAAGAAATTTTGTTTACGTTGAAGCAAAGTTTGATTAAATTCATCTTCTGGCAGGTGCTTGCTGAGAGTAGTGGTGCATGATCTCCGGTCACTATTTCAAAAGTTTCATTGTAAATATTATCTTTATGTTTTAACTGCAACAGTACTTTACCCAATGGCACTATTATGTTATTCCCGAATGCTTGCAATTTCGTTATTGTTGGCGTTGCTACTATTTTTCGTTGTTGTGTGACACGCTTCAACTTGTTTAGTCCGAATATATTGCAGGTAGCTCCCGTATCTAGAATACATTTGACGTTTCTGAATATGTCGCTCTGTTGTCTGATGTCTAAATCAATTGTTACCAGATTAGTGTTGTCGCTTAGTGTTAGTATTAGTTGTTGCTCATTTTGTAGACTTTTAACGTGTTTAATATTGGGTGTTCGATTATTGCTTGTACTCGTATTAGTTGACATACATACAGATGCGTAATGTCCATGTTTGCTACACTTTCTATACACCGCAGATCTTGCTAGGCATTCCCTCAGATTTTTAAGGTACTGGTATCCACAGTATTTGCATAACTGTTTATTATTTCGGTCCATTTTTGGCTTATATGCTTTATTGGTTGCAGTTTTGCGCACTTTGCTGACAATGTCGGTAATATTGCCGGCGTGAACGTTATTCGTACTATGAGATTGTAACTCCCCTAATTGTTTTGCGGCATTTTCTTTTGATTTGCAAATATCAATTGCTTTTGACAAAGTAATGTCTGTATCTAGCCAAAGTTTTTCCTTGAGTTCATATCTTTTATGGAGCATATTATCTTGTCGAGTAGTATATCATCCGACAAATCTCCGTATTACGTATTTTTATTCAACTCTCGTAGACGCGCCAAGTATTCGTCATAGGTTTCATTTTGGTTTTGAGTCGCTAGGTTGAAAACCGCTCGCTCAAACCTTTTATTAACTCGTGGTGTTAGACTCTTCTTGATAGCTTTCAGTATGTTTTCAGCTGTCGATTTTTCTTGCTCGGTTAGAGGTAGATTGCCATACATTTGAAAAACGTCATTTCCTATCGCAATTAGAAGAATTTCTTTATTTCTTTCCTCGGGCTTGTTATCGAGTCCACTGGCGATAACACAGTTGTTCCATCTTTCTTTGAAATGCTTGAAATTCTGAGAAATATCGCCTACCTTGATGTTCAATGGCTCTGGTAGAGGGATATTCACGTATGCTCTTGCTTGTTGCGAATTCAGAGTTTGCTCCATAGCCTGAATTCTGCTGGCTGATGCTTGTTGCATGTTTTTTTTTTTTGTTCCAATGCCAGTAGTCTGCTGGTTAGCACGCTGAGTGCTCATTTATTTTCGTCGTAGGCCATTTTTCTCGTTTTCATGGGCACTTTTCAAAATTTTCACAAACCTGACACCATGCTTTAAAGTTGCTCGTTTCGTGTGTTTAGCACTGTTTTGTTCATAGGCTTTAAGTTTTATAAAACACACCGAGTTATAATAATTCAAATAGTTTATTCACTAACAGGTGTTCAATTCATTTAATACAATTTAATACAAGATATTTAACACTGGATATTGGCGCACGACATCACATGTTGCGGCTAAAATGGTTAGGAAAGAAGTGCCCGAACTATTGGGATGCAAATGTGTATAATGAGATATGACTGTATTAGGTAAAAGAGCAAAAATGTTTTATTTGTATACATATATAACACCTTGACTTTAAATACTATTTCTTAACCTAATAAAATATTATTCATGCACTATATTCATTACTGAGGAATATGTCTGACCCTTTCAAGTGGTCAGTATGTCGATCAAAATGTAGGACATAAAATCCCAATATTTATTATTCACAAAAATCCAATATCTATCACAAACCTTCAACCCACATTCCATATCTTACGTCATAATTGATATCTCACCCTTCAACATTCAATCGTATTTCACGCCCAAGTCATTGCATGCACTTGTTTGCTTATGTAATGTGATGCGCTCGAAACATCCATTCATAATTTCAACTCATTACGATGTGTTGATAGATGGTACAGCATATGAACGAAATGCAGTGGTAATGTGATACACGACATTGACCATTATTGTTTTTGGTTGTCGAGTGCCATATCTTGGCATTTGCTTAAGGCAATGCAATTTGCAGGAAGAATACGATTCCTATTGGAATATATACGAGTTCCATATGTGGACATTTGAATTGGATGATTGTCATTGGAATTATTCAATGATTTTAATTTTAGAGTTCCAGATGTTAGAGATCAAATGTAATCACCTTACCACATTTTATACTTCTTTGACAACTGTAAACATTGTGGTTTTTAGGACTTGTTCAAGGTGGGCTTAGCGACTGAAAAAATTGAAGCAATGTCTGAATCGAAAATGGAAAATGTAAGAATGGAGTTTGAATTTTAGATTTAGTTATATTTGAGACATTTCCAGTACAACAACAATGAAAATTTGACAACGACTCCATTGCTCGCAGACAGTTTTGAGAGCGCAAATTTCCACTATATTTCATGCTCCGTTGAATTTTGACATTTTATCGTTTTAGGATTTAGCTTTATTGAATGCTGTCACCCAATATGATGATGGCCGTAAAGCCAAATTTAGCGAGTGTAAATCTTACCTGATGTGGAGGACGTATGACTTTCTTACATCAAATTTTAATGCAAATTCAAGTTTCCTCTATTTTAGAACCTGCTCTTCCTGAAGTCCATGGCAGATGAAATTATTTTCGAGGAGGTACCTTTTCACTTTTTGTAAAATGCCATTATTAATTCTACAATCATAGATTCATGTTGATTCAAGCCCTTCAGCTACAGCGTCGCGTATGAGAGGCCTGCGGAGAGAAATTTTAATATATAGTATGCAGCATCAATTATAACATTTTTTGTTCAGGTTTCAAATTGAACAAATTAACGAGAAATAATTCGTACAGCTTGCAGTATTGATCTAATGCCAGATTCAGGGGATTTATGGAATGGCTACATGGGAATTTTGCGCATATTTCGTATGAATATTTGAGTTCAAGATTTGTATACAGTAAATACAATTCACGCAGCCATTGATGACTCGTCAAATTGTAGCTGTAGGTGTTTTTCATATATTATTTTGGCAACTATAAACATCGTGGTTTTTAGGACTTCTTAGAGGTGGACTTTTCTAATGAAAAAGTAGAAGCAATGTCTGAATCCAATAAGAAAAATTTAAGATCTGAGTTTGAATTTTAGATTTAACTATTTGTGAGACTTTTTGTAGTACAATGCCGATGAAAATTTGACAACGGCTCGATTGCTTGCGGACAGGTTTGAGAGCATAAATTTCGACTATATTTCATGCTTTGTTAATTTTGGCTATTTTTTTTGACTTGATTTCGCAGTGTCATAGTCTTATGTTAGTATTAACATTTATGTGTCGTCCTCAGTAAATGTTTGGACGTCAAAAGATTTGTTCTCAAATCATATTGAGAACATTTCTATTTTCTTCCATATCTCCCTTTAAATATTATGTAAACTACAATTCGAACATTATAAACAAAAATAAAGAAGTAAGAAGTACGATTTTGCCTTTCATTCTTTTAATCCTGCCATCTGCAGTACAATATGAGTAATTGAATCAAAACGATCAAAGGTTGATGTTATCTGATATGATTATTATAATTCCCTTCCCGTTCAGACAAACGCGAGAAAACTGTTA